>JBAKFZ010000300.1:0-11042 GCA_037355385.1 Saccharomycopsis sp. FM-2023a
AATCATGGAGAATTTATTGATTTTTTTAAATGAATCAGATTATTTGACAAGAAACAAAATCTCATTAAAGCTTTTTGAGTTATTAGAATTTTATTCCCCCAATTTAAATTATTTCTTGAATAATTCATTAAAAATCTTGACCGTTAGTGGGAATTACTCAAACGATTTGATTTGGCAAAAAATCTTGATCGTTATCATAAACAATAAGAATTTAAATTACAAAAAAAAATCTTGTGAAGTTTTAATCAATAATTTAATCAATAATGATAATATAGTTAATGAAAATTTAATCAAATTGACTTCAATTTTAATTGGTGAATATTGTCATTTATTAAATATCAATGATATGGAAATATTCAATTTGTTATTTGATAAATATTTCTTGTCTGGATTACAATCAAGATATATAATCTTGACGAGTTTTTTGAAAATTTACAAGAAAAAGATTCAATTAAGATCAATGATTTTTAAATTTTTCAAGAATGAATTGAATTCCATTAATACCGAAATTCAACAAAGATCAGTTGAATATATTAAATTAATTAGTTATCATGATAAAAATTTATTAGATTTAGTGGTGGAAGAATTACCGGATTTCCCAATAAACAACAAGGAATTTATTTTAAATCGATTGGATAATAACATTAATGAAAACTTGATTGAAATTGATAATTCAACAGTTTTCTCCCCAACTACTAATAATCCATTTGATGATGAAGAAGAAGAGGAGGAAAATGACAAAGTTATATTATCACCAAATTGGGAATACGGCTTTAAGAATTTTGTTAAGTCATTCAAACCGAGAATTTTCTTTGAAAATTCAATCATTGAAATCTTTTTGAAGATTAATTTTAAAAAATTAAAAACTGAATCAAAAATCCATTTGAACTTCAAGGTGAAAAATAAATTAACCAGTCCTATCAACTCATTAATGATTTTTATAAAACCAATCAAGCTAATTAAACCAAATTATTTAATTAACATTATAACCACTCCAAAGATTGATTTGAATTTTAATGAAATTACGTTTTTTGAGTTAGAAGTTATCTTTAGAAACCCCGAGACAGATTTGAATGATTCTCCAATATTAACTTTTGAATTCTTAGCAGGGGCAGGGATCTTGAATTCCTTGCATTTGAAAATCCCAATCCATTTATTAATGAGTTTAACGCCCACACATTTAACTTATGAACATTTCAATTTACGTTGGCAACAATTACTTGATGCCAATAATGAAAAATTATTATTAAAAAATCACATAGTAACAAAATACTCAATACTGGAAATCAAACACTTATTGGTTAATTTGAATTGGGGGTTTATCAACGAAATTGAAAATTCTATTAATTTTGCCGGGATCATTCATGCCATTAATGGTAATTACGGTGTTTTGTTGAAAATTGAATTGAGTAATGGGGAATTGTTGATTAACATTGGTTCAACTAATGAATTTGTTACTTTGGGAGTCTTTGAAATGTTGAAAAAGGTGTTGTAGCATAGATTTAATAACTTTTAAATTACGTTTACGTTTTGTAGTTACTATGCCATTTGTTAATAGTTTTAACAAAGGTCATAAAAACTTTCATATTTGCCAATTAGCAATGAAATACTGTAGTCATGATGCTGTATCTGCTGGATTATGAAAATGAGGATTAGGCTCTTCAGTTTCGCTTTTTCTTTTCAGAGATGTAATTTGTATTCTATGCTTAATTGATCAATCCTCCAATAATTGATTCTTTGCAGCTAATAACTACTCCTTAACTTAATTGTTAACTTTAAATGAAGTCAATATTGGTCTATCATTCCAAATCTCATCAATTTTATTATAAAATAATAATTAACCGCTGATTAATTAGGAAAAAGATTAAGAGAAATAGTATGTTCTTTTTTGCAAAGATATTTATTTATTGTTCATCAAGCTCGTAGAAATTAATTGCCATAAGATGGATACGAGACATCAATACAATCAGTTCGTCATAATTTGTGATAATCATGGGGAGTTACAAAATTTTAATTCTATATAAGTGATTTGACGACTTATATTTGTGTTCCAGGAAATTCAAATAATAAAGTAGTTTAAAAAAGTCAGTAATGATCCACAGCTACGGTATGTGTCAAAATATTTTATTTTTATTTAGTTTTTAATTGATTTACTCACAAATATCAAAATTCTAATCAAATGTGAATTGAGAAACAGTATATATATAAACACAATTGCTCTTATAGAGACGATCCAGACAATCGTTGCTGGAAAATTCTTCGCTGGTTTAATCACCATCCTGAAAAGTGCTAAACTATTTCTGGACTGGTTTGTAAGTACCTCATCATTATAAGGGCTACTTATAATATTATAACAACCATTTCTATGAATAGTTACTTATATGACTTAATTCAGTGTGACAAAGAATTCAAAACTGAGATACTACAACCCTAGAAAAGTAAAGGTTCTTTTTTTTTCCAGAGGTTTTTTAAAGTAGATTATCTAAAGTTTTCTTTGAAAATGTCTTGTACTAAAGGAACAATTTGGAACCTTCAGATAATTTGTTCGTGTTGACCGGGAAATTTCTCGATGAGGACTTTTCATGTATAATTCAAATAATCAGGATTCAATTGTTTTTTTATTAAATATTTTGTTTGATAGTATGGTGATAGTTGCCTTAATGGGTAGTTTTAAATTCTCATTGACAACTGTTGCAGGAAGTATGAACTGATTAGCCATAAATAACAATCTAAAATTTGTCAAAATAAAAACTCTATATTTCCAAAATTACTTGAACTCAAATGCTTTTATTATTACTCCTCAAACAGCAGAAATGTAATAAATTTGAAACAGTTGAAAATTTTATATCCAGATTTTGATGAAATTGGAATAATCGAAAGTTCAAAAGATTCGAGTCCATAACATTTTTTTTAATTAAAGGATCTAAAGCTAGGATTACAGAAAGTTGCTGGATTTCGTTAGGTATATTATTGAGTGAGAAGCATTGGATTTGTCAAATAATGAAATTGGTATTTTGCCCGCTTTTCTTAACTAGTTTAGAATCAATAGAAGTTGACAATAATATACTTAAAAACTTGAAAAATCAAAAAACTAATAATAAATTTTTGAAATTAGAATCTATTTCAAAATATTGAAGAATGAATTATTGAGTTTTTTCTATAGTTGTTCGAATATTTCCAATTTGTTTGATATCAATGGACGTCTAATTTCTACATTATTACATATACCTATTTTAGTTAGTAAACATTCGTTAACTTTAGATCCAAAATATAAATGTTTGTGTATATATTTTAGAAATATGGAAATGTTATTAATGGATAGAGAATTTTATCGTAAAAGTTCAAAATTATTGGTTTGTGGCAATCTAAAATGGTTCACAAAATTTTCCCGACGTTTTATAAACTATAACAAAATCAAAAATTTTTATTGAAAATGTTTTGAATTATCATAGCGTAGATCTTTAGAAGAGTAATTAAATGCCTCAATCACTTTCAACAAATTTCGTATCAAAAGTTGTTACAATTTTATTTTATTTGTAAGAAGAGTTGTTGTTAAGTATACTGATTGAATCTTACAATAATTGATTCTTTGAAATAAGTAGCCATTACTTCTTTATTTAATTGTTATGTTTCAGTAAAACCAATAATGAGTTGCTATTCCAAATATTATCACTTCAAAACAATGATTGACCACTGATTAAATAAACATTAATGAAACTAATTCCTCTTCAATGAGTTAATTAGAATGCAAGATAATCTTTTACTAATCATTATTTATAAAGGCTAAATATTGATCAATCGTGAAAGCGGCTTGATTAAGAAAAACAGTTGATTGTTGGGAAACACAATAATCGTATGGTTTACATCAAAGAATTACTGTAAGTTTTAGGAAAAAACATCATATTTTCATTAAATTGTTCATTTTATAATGATTTCAAATTTGCAAAAATCTCATTTTTAGCTTTATCTAATTGATTATTAATTAATTGCAAATGCAAGATCGTCATAAACTAATTACAAAATCATAAGCATCTTATTCGGCATAATTATACACAGTTAAGCAAATGACTAAGAAACTTTATAAAATGATATAACTTGTTGGTAAAGACAAAATAATACACTATGGAGTATAAAAACACTCATGATCATAGTCGGAATTTATTATTGCCTTAAGCTAATCAGCCTTATCTTTAGATCATCAGTTTTGAGGTTAGGAAATCATCAACTCAAAATTGAAGATCCGTACCTTGTGCATGATTGAATCCCTTTCAATTTGAAACTTCTACGTACATCACGTCAAAAACTGAATTTAGCCTGCTCAAAATTCCTGATTGATAGGCAAGTTGAACTATAGGCTCAGACTCTTGCCATAGTCTCGCTGATGTTTTGATAACTATGGCAGCATTAGCTGAACTATCAATTGTTATACACCATATCGAGTTCATGCATTACTTGGTTATCACTTGATGTCAAAACAGTTTTGAATAAAACTGAATATAAAAGAAGATTGTATGAATTAGTAATACAATGCGTAGAGTTAATAAAATCAGTAATTTTATTGAAGGCAGAATGTGCTTTTTTGAAACTAAAATCTGTAGATTGAATTATAGTTTCCCTGACATGCACCACAACGATATAAATTACAGCAGTGCACTAATACTCAAAACGTAATAAACCACCTCAAAAATATAAAAGGCTATCAAAATTTACTCAGAATTTTCCGATTTTCGGAAAAACTAAGCACCTATGGAGGGATAAACAAAATGGCAAGCTTTTTTCCATCCCAATCTTTAGCAAGTTCTCAAAATATCAACTATGAATTTCACAACTCAAATGATAAACCCAAAAATGACTTCCAATTGCTTGACCAAGACGATAAATTCAGCAATGAGCAAAAAAATTATACTGAAGAAAATTTAAAAGCGCTACAAGACAAATTTGAAGTCAGTCATTCCTCATTACTTAAAAAACTTGATTTCTGTGTTGCCTTACCAATTTGGTTCATTTTTTTCATTGCCAATTTGAATCGAAGTAATTTCAGTTTACTATTTATTGAAGGAATGGGAACGGATATTGCTATGACTTTTACTCAATACTTTGCGGCAGTAGCCACTTTCTTCACTCCTTATGTTGTATTTCAATCTTTTTCTAATTTAATTTTGAGATATGTTAGACCTCATTTTTGGATTTGTGCTTCGAATTTGTTTTATGGGGCAGTGGTGATTGGTCAAGGTTTTATTAGCAATTATTCACAATTAATTGGTTGTGAATTCTTGCATGGCCTACTCCAAGCTGGTACTGATACTTCAATGATTTTCTTACTAATGTCTTATTATTCTCAAGGGGAGGTACAAAAAAGAGTAGGATTAATTTATTCTTCTTCTGCTTTTGCGGTTTTTTTCAATAATATGATTGCTTATGGGTTACTTAAACATTATAAAGGCAGTCAATATGATATTTGGCAATTAATGTTAATCATTAATGGCTCAATGACTATGCTCAGTGCAATTATTGTTTTCTTTATAATGCCTGATTTCCCGGAAGGTAATAGATTTCTTCAAGATTATGAAACCATATATATTGTTAAAAGAATGGAAATCTTGTATGGTAAATCTGGTTACAATACTAGATTTACTGCTAGAGATATTTTAAAAACAGTTATGGACCCGATGGTTTACGTTCCAGCTATTGCTAGTATTTTCCTTGGTGGAGCCTGTTACACTATTACTTTTGTAGAACCATTCTTCTATTATCAATTCCATGGTCAAACTGCTGGATTATTAAAAAGTAGCTGGTGTTGGATTGCCGCTACCTGTTCTGTCATTGCATTTGGTTATATCTGTGATTTCATTGGCAACTGTTTCTGGATTTTGTTGTTTAGTTTATGTTGTGCAATGTATGGGATCGTTGCTTTATTTAAAGGGACCATCAATACCATTCCACTCGTCGATAGTGGGGCATATATGTTGATTATTGGATTGTTTACTGCCTATCCATTATTTACAGGGCTAGCAGTCTATAATTTGAACGGTTATTTAAGAAGAAGTGTGGGAACTTCATTGATTACGGCTGCTTTTGATGTGGGAGGAATTTATGGGATTTTCTTGTTAAAAAATGCCGATACAATGTTTACAAAAAGCTCTAAAAAGGGGATTGGATTAGTAGCCGCTTCAATCACCATGGTTTTGGCTTATGGGGCTTTATTGTATTCAAGGAATAAAGCAAAAATTAAAAAAGAATACATTGATAGATTTGAAGAACTTTCAGAAAATCAAAAGATCATTGAAGGAGACAAAAATCCAAGGTTCATTTATCAGTTTTAAAATATTATTCTTACAAGTTATTATACTTGATTTCCTTCTATTAATGTCGCTCTAGTATATTTGCAGTTTATTAGTTATCTCTTCGTTATTCAAATACCAATAATGATCAAATGTTTTCATATTCAATGCTAGAGTGTTGTAATTTATATCAAACTTGTAGTTACAAAAATTAAAGGGGTGTAAGATCAGTAATTCGTGGTTTCAAGAATGAATTTAAAAGCAGTTCCATCAAGTTTTGGTGTTGTGGTTGTTCATCAGGCAAAATTTTATTTGTGTGACAACATAAATCTTTACCATGAAATCCTATTTTTTTCAATAATCCTCCTTTTCATAATCTTGACCAAACTTGTTTACTATATATAGTATGCTTATCTTTTTGTATAAGAAAATAGTTTTCTCTCTCAAATGAATATATTTTGTAAAATGAATATGTGTTAAATCAAACTTGATCAATACTTGCCAATTATGATCTATTCACAATATTTTTCATTAATCCCATTAGCTTATCACCTGTTACATAAGTCTACAAAAGATTCTAAATAATACTATGCTGACTAAGATGACATCAAAAGTCTTCTAACTTACTTTATGTTTTGTGTTTTTTGATAATTCATTTAATACGCATGATGTTTGATAATAAATTTCTTCCCTATAATTTCCCCTTCTGTTTTAATAGACAATCCATGGTTGCAATTCAGTTCTGACAGAAATTACTAAGTTTAGAGCATTGACAATCAGTTGATTTAATTTATTGCATTATTTTCTTGGAATACAAGTAATTTTATATATTCAGTAATACTTCTCGAACAATTATAATTTTCTTGAAAAAATAGTTTAAAACATCAGAGTAAATAGTCATTTTAAAAAATACTTCATATAAAACTAGTTGCGCCTGATTATCACAAGTTATGACAGATAGTTCTATTGATATAATGTATCAATCTTATTGCAACTAATATTTTAAGGTTATTAGATAAGAACAATACAAAAACTTGATTACAAACTTGATTTAAACACTAGCAAATAATATGTTAAACCAACAAACAATAGCACATTCATCTCGAAGAATTTATTCTACAGACGAACTTAATATACAACAAGAATAATCTTAACAGTAACATTATTAATCATTTAATCTGTATCACCAACATGCCATCAAGAAAAATTAACCAAAATATGTCTCCAATAATTCAGTAAGAATTGAATTCTTTGGCAAATTCAAAGTCGATTCAATTTTATTATATAACATCTAATGATTCTAGTTTGAAAAGATTTTCTATAAATTTCAATGATTTGATGTTATTTGAATTTAATTTGAAATCTTATAAATCTGAATAATCCTTTGGGTTTGAGCCATTTAATGTGCTAATACTATTCCATCTTAGATCTAGATAAATTAACCATTTTGTGTTATCAAAGCTTTTAAATCTTGTAAGTTTTTTACTTTGAAATTTCAATGAACGAATTGAGGTATTCTTGAAATTCTCAATTTTGTAAACTTTGTCATAACTTAAGTCCAATTATTTTAAATCATTTAAATCATTTAAGTTACTGACTATTTCAGTTTTATTTGAACTGAAATATAATTTTTTCAACTTTTTTAACCTATTCAAATTCTCAATTTTGGAATAACTCAAATTCAATATTTCTAAATTAATCAAATTATCTAAACTATTAACTTTTTTTATTTAATTTGTTTGTAAATCTGTTTCTCTTAAATTATTTAAATCCAAAAAGCATGTTAGTACTTTGATAATAAAATTCTGACCTAAATTTAATTTAATCAAGTTTATCAGTTTTTCCAAATTGGATACTTCCTCTAATCTTTCTCCACGCGATCCTCGTTTTTTAAATTTGGTAAATTTTCCAAATTCAATTTTTCAAGTGAACAAATCTCATATTCAATGATTTCCAAAAATTTATTAGAGAATTCATTTGAAATAAATTTTTTTCACAGCACTTTTCAATAATAAAACACTCTTTTTTGTGAAATTATCGTTTATTTCCTTGGATAAGTGCTTGATAAAAAGTTTATTTGAAGTGGAAAAATTCTAATTGTTTGATTGAGGTATTAATTCCTACCACTTCTTCAGTATAATACTTTTAATGAAGTATAGTCAATTTGTAAATAAAGTTTAGCATTATCATCGTCAATCACTGATGGAATATCAATATAAATCCCCGGTTTTTGAAAGTTCTTCGACAAGAAGCCGGCAATCCTTAATTGTAATTCCAATAGTAATTGGGTCATAATCTCCATAATTTTTATTACACAGCACATAATGGTTGCTGTGAATGATGTAATAGAATAGCAAGGAAGCCTGACCGTATAAAGTCTCAATTAAATAAACTAAATTTGAATTCAAATAAATAGATAAATATTTACAAAACAACATCACTCAACATTTATTAAACTAATCAACTTTCAAAATATCAGATTCTTCCAAACTATTCAAACTCGACTTCTTAACAAACTCATCAATTTTTTTACTAGCCCAACTAAAATTGGCATCGATCAAAAAAGGTCTCAAATCAAATCTATTATCATCGGGACTATATTGTTCCGCATGGTAACTTGGAGTCAAAACTGTTTGTTTATGACGATTAATAGCGTAGAAAAAATAAAATCTTTTCACTTTAGTAGCAATCTCCTCGGGAGTTAATTTATCGTTCCATAAATGATTCAATTTCAAAAACATTGAAAATGGTCCACATTTTTCAACTTTTCTTAATCTCCCAAAGATCGATAATTCTTCATATGTCATACCCATATCAATCTCATCAGATTGGACGTAATTTTTGGTAATTGGTTCAAGTTCAGCAGTTGGAGTAGCAGTTAAGAAATCATTCAAGATTGGTAACTTGAATTCAATTTCTGCATAATGAATAAATCTTTTCAAATCAGTTTTAGAGATCCCTCCGATGGGGTTAATATCCGCACTGGAACAATCATATTTGGTTAAATAACCTCTAAGACATTCATCAACATTAGCACTACCTAAAACTAACAAACCACCAGCTTTTCTACCACGAACCCATGGTAATAATTGAGCAAACAAATAAGCCAAAACCATTCTTAATCTTGCTTGAATGTTTTGTAAGGCCAAATTTTCAATTTGCGAACCACCAAATATTTTAAAAATTGGTCTTTTACCAGTAGCAACTTCAAATAATTTGACCACACTTGTTACTAAAGAGTCCATATTTAAATCAACATGATAACTACCAATTTTTTGCGCTAATCCTTTGGCTCTTGATCTAGTCTCGGTGGATGAATTTTCAGTTCCCATAAAACAAGTATGAAAAATTCTTGATGCAAATTCTGCTGGATCAGTTGGTTTGTATGGATCATCTTTGGATAATCCAGACACCAACCTAGCATCTTTAATAACTTGTTCATTACCATTCCCAACTGCTTCAACCACTAATCTACACATTGAATGAACAATCACTGCAGTGGCACAAGAATCAATCCCTCCAGATAATGGTAAAAAAAAACCAGCTCCTTTGCATCTTCTTAAATAATCCCATAACCAACAAGCTGGACCCAAAGCAATTTCTTCTTCAGGAGAATGATAACGAATTGGGATAGATGATGTTGGTTTAAGGGATAAATCAAGAGTTTCGCTAGTTGGACTTAATTCAATTGGAACATGAATTCTTTGATATTTTTCTGTTTGACTAACTGCTTGTAATCCATGAGACATTAAACTTCTATAACTTCTAACATCTTCAAGATCAACTGTTGCCGTTACCACTTCAACATCCGTTAAAGAAAATTGACTTCCTTGACCCATAACTTTACCATTGACCACAATTAAAGCACAACCATCATAATAAAGACGATCTCCATCACAACCTTTTTGATTGGAATAAAGATAAATTCCTCCACATTTTGTAGTGGCTTCTTTAATTAAATTCATTCTAGTATCTAATTTTCTTAATTCATGATGCAGACCAGAAGAATTAGTAATGATTTCTACACCATCAAGGGACATTCCAATATGAGGAGACAACGGAGTAAACAATTCTTCACAAGTTTCTATTCCTACACAAGTATCTAAAGTGGAAACCACTGCATCCCCAAATTCCACCGTTAATTGATTAGTGATTTTTTGAATCATTCTAGGTAAGACAAAAGTTTCCACGTATTTAGGTCTGGTCCAAGGAGTGAAGAATCTCATTTCCCGATAATTCCCATCATTAGCAAGCCAAATTTTCGGTCTAATAAAGATGATTTTCCCATTATAAATTAAGACTCGACAATTATAACGAACGTTTTTATGAATAATGGGCATTCCAATATCAATTAAAATGTCATAACAATCTTCATTGGTCAAGATGGTAGCAAGCATTTCCCAAGAATGTAAAAAAGTATCATTTTCCAAAAAATGATCCAAACATCCATATCCAGTGATTTCCAATTCTGGGCCTACTCTTAACCGAGCCTTTTGGGCTTTGGCGATTTTGATACTTTCCACAATCCGGTCTCTGTTGCCCTCAAAATCGAGGGCCCATTGGTTGAGACTACAAGTGGCAAGGGTGATATAATGGACCATTTGGTTTGGTTAAGATAAGATAATTCTCCTTAATATTTCTCGAGTCGCTCGCTTTATTAAATTTGGTGACGGTGCAGGGGCTGCGAAACCAATGAGTCAAAACTTTTCAATTTATTCAAATTCCTTTAATTTAACAATTTTTTATATATAATTATATAAA
>JBAKFZ010000301.1:0-11037 GCA_037355385.1 Saccharomycopsis sp. FM-2023a
GGGCTTCTCCAGATTCACTTGGAAGTTATCGAAGTTCATTTTTCGATATTGCAAATAAATTTTTCTTATCTTTAATTCAAAAAAGAAATTCAAACTGGAATCTCGATACTTTCCAACTATTGTTCTTGGAAATAAAACCTATTACATTGTATATAATAGATATTTTGAAAAATAATCTTGAATCTGACATATAACCTCCCTTCGAAAAAATTTCTTGTACAGAATTTCAAGTGTACATATCCATAACTTTGGTCTGGAAAAAGAAATTTTTGCAAAAAAAAAAGTGGTTTCTTAGATTGATTATTAATAAAACTTTGAATCGATTTATTAATAAAACTTTGAATCGATTTATCAATAATTGTTGAAATTTGTCTAATAGAACAATTTTAAATCTAATGATGTTTCACCTTCTTGAAATTGTCAAATTGTAAAATTCAAGAACCAACTTCTCAAAATTTCGGGACGATCCGAAAAGATTCTTTGCGGAATAATTAAAAAGCCTTAAAGTTTAAAATTATATAATAGAAAGCTTATTAAAAGATCAGCGATAAGATACAGTTGAAAAATGTCCAAAATTGTAAAATTTCTTTTGTTATTCATAGAATATTAGATACTTTATCAGTAGCTAATCTGTCAACTGAGCTGTCAACTAACCCTAGTACTTATTGATCATGGCCTACTAATTTAAAAGTTAAAAATAAATTATTGACATCTAATTAAGGAGAATATCTTTGTAAGGGCGAGGACAAGAGTGCAGGCTAATTAAATTTGTATAAAGAATTTCTATTTGATCAAAAATTTTGAATCCCGAAATTTACAAGGATTGTGTACAAGTGCTAGCTAGTCGCTTCATAAGCATTGAGAAAGTTCAAAAAAAGAAATTTAACATAAACTGTGGAAAACACCTATTTTGTGATCCCGAACTCATGAAAAAAAAAAAAGATACGATTGAGTGAAATTTTTAAATAATATAATTGGTAACATTGTTACAGTTTGTTAAAAAATGTTGGGTGAAATACTTTTTTTATCAAGATGAAATTATTGGTTTGCTAAGTCAACCTCTTCAAAACATTCAAATATCTTTATAATTACCTCAATATTGAAGTCATAATTATCAAAATGATTGATAAGAGTTCGAGGATTTTCCGAACATTAAGAGACTCTGCATGTTAATATACTTTGCAATTTGTACCTCAAAAATTCACTGATAAGTAAGTAATTTTAAACTGAATTTTTACTTGCTTTTTATTACCATAACGACCTTAGCTCTTTTAAATCTTAGGTAACTTTTACTTCAAGTTTTAGTATCACATTTTGACAAAATTCAAGATCAACTTTCCCCTTTGAAATAACTCCAATTGGAACAAATAAAACCTCAAAAATAATCCAAAGTCAGCAAAAGTAAACTTTCACAGTTGTGGTTCACAAGATAATAAATATGATGTTAGGATGGACAATTTTGAAAAACCTTGAAGAGGGGGGTCTGAAATTCGTAAAGTTTGTAAAAAACAAACTCAGCCCATAGTTTTCAAAACACCATTAGTACTAAATCTTTGAATAGTGTTAGTAGTGGATGACCAATCATAATAGTAGTAGCTCTCCACTTTAATTCAGGCGTAAGTTCCATATCATCAATTAGTCGAAAGTGATTGCGAAAACACAAGACTTTGTGAACATTAAAATTGATGAAACGTCAATGAGTGTTATTGAACATATATCTTTATACTGTATTATCGTTGATGTTAAATTATTCCTCGACTTTTCCTTTATTTAAGTTCTAAGTACTGTTTGAATCTGCTACTTTCAACGATCAATAATATCAGAACTTTTAGTTTTTGGGGCACTGAAAATAGCTCATGAATAAAATGAGTTGACATTGAAGGAGTAGCAAAAAGAATTCAAACAGAAAGCAATAGTAAGAAAAGTGTGAAACAAATGTTCTATTTCAAAGAAAAGATTTTGACTAATTTTTCTTTTTTAATTTTGACTCTATCTTTTCAATTCGTAATGTTTAATAAGAAAGTTAAACAGATTTTATTTCGTTAAAACGATTTTGATGACGCTATGTTAAAATGTGATTTCAATGATCTTTTGCTACAATTGATCAAACAAATATTCGATTATCAGTTCCAAATTCTTAACCAAAGTTGTTCTAACTTGTTTAAAACATACATTGATGAGTATAAATAAACTTTGGGAGAGTTCTGGAAAGTATAAGTCCAGTTTGAGGAGTTCTAAAAAATATGAAGAAACTCTCAACACTCAGACTCCCAGATAATCATTCTTGAACCTGTCTAAGTTCTCAGACACTTTTTACATTCTCAGGTCAGTTTGTTCTTGTATGTAAGATCCTTATGTCTTTTCCTATTTTATTTTGAGAACTACAAATTGTTTAACAAGTACAAAATTCGACATTTTCAACCCAATACTGGGTGAGGATTTCCATCAATATAATTGCCTCTAGTTGGAGGACGCTCAAGCCTATAGTCATTATTATAATCATAATGATAATCATCTTCGTCCTCGTCCTCAACTTCCGGGAATATTAAATATTCATTGATTGATTTAAAACAGTTTAAACCTGTTGGTGGATTTAGATTGAAATCGGCAATGATTTTAGCATTGGTAATATTGGACATTTCCTTGAAATCTGGCCCACCTGGGATTCTTAATAATTGAATATCTTGATCATTCCAAGTGGTTACGGTTGAAAGATAAGTAACTTTGATAATTTTGAAAATAAGAACTTTCAATCTCAATTGATTTGGAAGAACATGGAAGCATTCAGCTAATAATTTTCGATTCCCGTGAGTCAAAGGTAAAGTACCAATATCAGAGTTATGAACCACTTGGAATCCATTCGTGGCTAGAATAATAATCTGATCATTGGGAAATTTTAGAAATAATAATGGCAGATTAAAAGCTAAAATTATTTGATAATACACCAAATCTTCGTTGATATTTGAATGGTAGTTCATTGTTCTTAAAGAGTTTTGAATATCATCTGAAAAATAACTACCAGCATACCATAATGAATCTTTCAAAAATTCAATTTGGAAACTTATTAAGTTTTCGATATAATCAATTTCCGACAGATCCAACATGCTACAACAAATTAGCTAACTGAAATAACCAGCAGAAGTACTAGATAGATAGCAAACAAAGAAGATATTAGCCGAACAGAATAGTTAAAAAGAATAGCTTCTAATGAAATTCAAATTAGAGAGATATATGTTTGGATTTATAGGCCATTTTGACGGGGAGAAACGAGTGAATCTAGTGAGAGAGAAATTTAGGCAAACAAAAACAACACAATCTCACAGACCAATTAATGCCGGAGCTAATTTGGATAAAATTCTTGTAAGACAATCAAAGCATAAACACTTCAGGTATACCGCAACGCATCAAGCATAACTAGCAAGAAACCTCAAGTTTTACCATAATACAAATTGAGAAGAGTCATTAATAATTGCTCACTCTATCTAAATATTTCTTCTCTTACTTAGCGTGTACTTTTAATTAAATGTATATTCGATGCAGGTAAAGATATGACCTATCATGTTGGCTTCAGCCAAATAAAACGTCACATTTGAACAAACTAAATCAGTCGAGGCGTGCTATTTTGTTTGAGTCATAATTTCAGGTAAGTTGTTGAAGTTTTGATTCCTTACGCTCAAAATCTTAATCTCTATTCAAATACTTGTGATCCAATATTATTTTCGCAGGATCTGATATCATCGTACATTCAGGGTTTGTGATTTGGAAAAAAATAACCAGTGTCCTAGAAATTATTATTACACTCTTTTTCCCTTCCAGTCATAATGAAAAAAACTTGTTCTCTTTTAAAAGTAGGCGCTATCGTATTTTTCATCCACTCAATTGCAGTTAAAAATCTATCGGTTAAACTTATTTTCAAGGTCAGTCACGAATCCGCCTCTTTTCTTTTCACGCCAAAAGAAAATGAGACAATAAAGTGAAATTTATTCTAGAGGCTTCGTGTTTTAGAGGTTTTTTGCTTATATTTATTATCAAGATCAGAGAAAAATTTTATGTAATCTGTATAAAATGTTATTAATCCTAATCCATAAGTTCCATAATTTCTAATTACCTTATAGCATCAGAGCAGTATACAGAGCGCTATAAAATCTAGAAGTCATATTAGACAATAATAAGCCGCTTATTTTTCAAACATTTAGATGAGTTTTTGTAAAAGAACTTACTAAACTTCCCTCCCCAGAATCACTCAAAATCGAGAGTTCTGCCGGTCACCATCGTAATCGCCAAGTTCAGTTCAATCTTTTTCATTAAACAATATTAATTATTTTAATATTCATATTTGTTTTATTCTAAAGGTTTTAAGTAAGTGGTTAACTATATGAAAAATCAGATTATTATTTTTGACGCTGCATGTAGAGCTGGAGCTTCAAAATCTGTGGTGTAGGGGTGTTAAAAATGACACAAAAGCAAACACCCACACACCAAATAAAAATGAGATCAATCTTAAAAGAATAGATAAGGTAAGTGATGTAAAAGAATAACAAGAACAAATAAATTATCAGCCTGATAATTCTTAAAAATTATATATAAACATTTTGTGGATGGAAGGGGATACTAAGTAAACGCGCTCTCAGTCTGGAGAAGTGTGGAGAAGCGATGAGATGAGATGAGGCCTAATTAATATTGTAAACAAAATTATTCAACTAAATGGGATCCTCGGCGATGGTGCAAAACCAAGTAAATAAATAAATAAAGTACGTTTAAAATTTAAAATTATTATAACAACATCGACATTAGATTATAAGTATATTATAGTGTAGAACAGAACAAATAAGATAATTTAATAGGATGATTCTAAAGGAGCAATATAAAACACCAAATGAATAACAGAAAAAGAGAAATGAATAAAATATTTCCAAACTTCTAATTATAAAACTAAATAATATCACAATCACCACAAAAAGTGTGAGAACAACTTTCACACAGCCCTTGACATTTGAAGCTTGTCAATTCGGTCTTATGACTGCATCGACAGCAAAGATAGTATTCCTTTTGTTGGAAGTTTGTCAGTTCGAGAATGGTAGAATTCATGATTGTAAGTTGGAAGAGTAAATGGGCTCGGGAAAGAATAACTGGAAGGAATGGCACCCTATTTATATGTGTGGGCTTGATTGCTAGTTTGATTGCTTGCTTGCTCTGATTTGAGAATTGAAACCTTCGGATACCGCCAGAATGACCCTTGTTGAAGATGAGTGTTTGTTGATTTTAAGGTATTGAAGAGATTCACCATTCCAATTTATTATCTTTTTCCAAATAGATCACATTCTTCTAGAACCTTCAGTTGGTAGAGGTCTTCCGCAATTCCGCAATTCTTAAAAGTCCGTCCCATTTACCATCCCGGTGGGTCTTAAAAAAGGCCACACACATCCGCAGTGCAACCGCACAGCCATAACAGACCGGTTAATATAGTGATCCGCAGAATTTTAACTAAATTGTCGAATTTTCGATGATCTTTGTCTGGAAATCGATGCAAATGAGCTGAAAGAGTTCTTAAACATTTACAAGCCAATTTCGATAGTAAAACAACACTTAATAGTATATATCTAGATCAGTTCAAATCATATTATTTAATTTACAAATTTTCTCAAAAAAGGTATATTAGGACTCAAAATAAATATATTATAAAGCTGTATGTTTAATTGTTGCCTGCAAGATGAAGAGGCAAACTCAGTAGGCCAAGATAGAATATAGAAGAATCAGCAATAACGATAGGCAGCAGCAACAACAGTGGGAAAAAGTATAGTATATTTTTATAATGATAATAGAGGTAAAACAGCAACTAGGAATATCAAAAATTTAGGGTGTAAATATTAGCGAAACATCACTGGTCTGGCTCCACAGTCTCTTAAACTGCATTTTAAACAGACGATGTGGGTGCACAAAGGATTGATACAGCTGCTCCCAACAGACATGGGCAATCTCATTCCCATTTCACATTGACAGCAAAACAAAAGTGGTTGACGAACGTATTTTTGTTCCATGGTGGCGGTTGATGAAGTGATAAGAAAAGAGGTGACTAAAATTTGCAAGAGATTTGGGCCTTTATTTATACATATGATTTAACAATTAAAATCTAAAGAATTAAGGATTGTTACATTACTTTGCCAACTTCTATTACAGATAAGAAGGATATTGATTATTTATAACTTGTAATAAGCGAATGAGATGGCAGCTGTCGATCAACAAGTTTAAGTAACAATATAAAACTGACGAATCCTTGGATGGAGCGAGATGGAGTTTAGGGGGCTGCTCGTTATGACTAACTTCCACGAGGCTAGGTCATGACTGTTGGCCGTTCCTACCCATTTGATTCGCTTTGTCCTGTTGTTCAACGGTTTTGACTCGGAGAGCTGGCGTTGAATTAACTTGAGAAATCTGAGACATTTAAAGAAATCCTCAAACCATCCTATAAATATAATTTCCCTTGTAAACAAAGAAGATCTTCTTTAACTTTGTAGAACCTGACACAAATTCCGAGAATCTCTTTCTAAATTTACTTACGAACATGTAACCACTCATCGTTTCTATGACATCGGTGTTCAGCTTGAAATTGTCTCAGCTCAAATTTGACATGACTTACTTGTTCCGAGTTCATGCAATAAAAGTCAGTCATGCACCAAACTTCGTCAATATGACTAGTGGCAATTGTGTTACTCAGTCCACCATAGTCTTTAAGTCATTGAAGGCTTTTTAAGTTATCGCTACTTCCCCCTCACAAATCCTTGTATGTGTTGCTTCCTCTTAAAGGCGTCAATCCCAGCCACACTAGTAACATCAGAAAAATGAATACAAATGGCACCTAACAATCATGAAGATTTGTAGACTACCTAATTAATGGCTCCATGGCATAATTGTTAATAAAATTTTTTTTATCAGTTCGTCTATTAATTGACTTGATAGTAGCAAATTTTCGAGATTATTGTCAATGTACACCACAACATCTTTGAAATCATAAAGATCGTTGCTGTAAACTCGAACCTAATTTTGAGAACTAAAGTAACTTATGAAGCATTTAAATCGTTCATTCAAGATGATGGCTTATCTATGGCGCGAATTCAAAGAAAGAACGGCAACAATTACAAATGCGAACTACTATTTGATAACATTAGTGAAAATCTTCAGTTCAAGCTTACTAAAAACTATTCAAAACATCAATTGGAAAAATTTTCAAGATTTTTGAGGATCCCCTTTCATTCAAATGGCTTTTGTATTTCATCACTGTACTTGCAGCTGCTCCCTTCACAACCATTATCACGATAATAGCCATCATGGATGTAGCCACGGATATCATTGGGATTATTACGAAAGACTAGTGACGATCAATAGCAAGTTATATAGTTGACTAATTAGAGGCTAATATGGACACTTTCATATCAATTCTTCATGTGCAAGTGTACTGCCACTGCCAAAGATTCAATTGAAAAACAAAAAGTTAAAGAATATAAGTTAAAAAGGAATTAAAAAAAAAGTATCAAAACAAACTGTTCAATTGTTTACTTAATGGGTTTGTTGTTTCTGAATTGATTTGAATTAGTGTTGAAACATTTCAAATAAAACATAAATATAGTTAATAACTACCTTGGAAATCTATCAATTGAGGAACTTTTGTTTTTATTCATAACTAATAGTATCCCTGTGAAGTTAACAAACCTTCTCAATCGTTTTCTTATTGACCACTTATCAATGAATTGTTGTAAATTGTTTGCCTGGTCAAATTATGTGCCCTGGATTGTTTACATTTTTTTTTGTTTATTTTTTTTTTTGTTTACTTTTGGAATTTTGACATTTGAGGTCAACACAAATCTACCTTTTAATTTCAGGAACCTTTTTAAAAAAGTACTTCCTTTTTATGGATTTGTTAATTGATGCCATAATTTTTCAAGATGCCTGATAATTTCAACTCAATCTCGCCATTGAAGTACACATCATTATCTCCAAAAAATAAACGAATTCAAAACCCATCTTCAACATTATCTCCAACCTTAAAAGTTAATCAAAAGATTGATATTGACAAAGTCAAACAGCGCGTTTCTCCTTTAAAACACCAGCCCTCCACCCATGCAACCCCTTCTTTATCACTTGATATTAATAAACCTCCAGCTAGGTTAGCGTCGCCAGTTAAACGATTAGGTACCCCCAAGAAAAATATTGGAAATGATAATAAGTTAAATGTTACAAATTATGCCAGCTTTGGAGTCACCCAAAGTGTTGATAGAGATTCTGCCTTTTCAAAGTCCTCGGCTTCAAGAATTAGAACAGGGAGAGCTAGTGGTATTGAAACTCTTTGGCTGTCAGATAATAATAAATATAATAATCCAGCACCAACAAGAGTTTTAACATATCGTTCTCCAAGAAGACAGTCATTATTGAATAATAGATCAAATTTAACTCCTCATAGTGAATCACGGATTTCTAAGAGATTAGTTAATAGTAGATTAACAAATTCGGCAATTCTGTTAATGGTGAGTCGTCAAAGAGATGATTCAAATGTCTTTGAAAATGGAAGTAGTTCAATTTTTGGATCTCCAATTAGTTTAAGGTCTAGCACTAGATTAAGAGGGAAAGGTTCAAATAGTCTACTTGACAAATTCAATGCTATGGAATCTAATTTATCAGCAATTCCTGCTCCCAAAAGTTTTATTCCATCATATTCACGTCCCACACATTCTTCTTTGATTAAGAGTCCCAAGTCTGAAAAATCCAATACAAATGATAACACATTGACCGTTGAAAAGACCAAACAGTTGATTAGTGATCAAAATAACAGTCTGTTTAATTCTCAAAATTTGCCCAGTAAACATGAAAACCCAATCAATCATGAACCATTTCCAAAATTAAAATCATGTTTAAAAACTAAATTAGCTCCACCAAATTCAAAATTTTCGATAGTTAATGATGAGAAAGATCATTCAAAATTAGAGAAGATCAGTTTAGATATTGATGAAGATAATGATGATAATCAAGATAATAAAGAAAATTTTAATGAAGCTTCCAAAGGTAAAAAAATGGTTACGTTTAATAATAAAATCGAAGAATTAAATCAAGATAATTCAATCACTAAAAGAATACATGAAGATGGACAAAAGCCGAACGAAGCTTTGAATATTGATGCTACAATCGCTAAACAATCAGAAGAACAAGAATTAAAAAAATTACAAAAACAGAAAGAAAATATGGAAAAATTAAGACTTCAAGAAGAACTATTAATATTAGAACAAACAAAGCAAGAAAATGTGAATAAATTGTTAGATTGCCAAACACTGATAACAGCAAAAATGTCCAGCTTAGAAAAACGAATTTTTGAATTTCAAGAAATTTTAAGCACTATGGAAAACAAACATAAAGAAATGAAAACGTTGAATAATGAAATAATCGAAGAAATAAAATCTATTCAAGACAAATAATTTAAAATTTTTATATAATAAGAAAAAAAACTGTAAGTTTAATTAATCACTATCGCTATCGCTATCATTATCACCCTTCTTTTCTTTCTTTTGACCCTGTTGTACTCCGAATTTATCAAATTTATAGATCCTAGCGGATCTTTCGTTTTGTGGTTTTGTAGTCTCCCATTCATTATTAGTTTTTTTATGATTATAACCTTTGTAATGATCCCAATTGAGTTTTCCCAGTCTTGCTAATTTTAATTTATTCATTTTTGCCAAAGTTTTAATTGCCCAAGACACATATGGTTCGCCATCAAACAATGTGACCACCACTGATTGGATTGCGAATTTGACTTCCTTTAAATTATAATCTTGTTTTTTCGCTTGAGCTCTATTAAATTTGATAATCAATTTATATAGTTCCTGACAATTAGCAAAATATTCTTTCAATAACATTTGATGATCTGCAATACTCTTAGCCACGTCCTTGATACCTCGTCCATTATGAGGAAAATTAAATATAATGCAACTTAAATCTTTGAAATATTTGTGGATTTTTTTGGTCCCAATGGTTTTAATTAATCTTTGACAGTCCACTTTGAATAACAAGGTCTCACCTTCCACAAACCCATAATCATTAATCAATCTGTTATAATTTGTTTCTGCACTATTTGGATATTTTAATTTTATCTCATTGAGTCCTGAATCGTAACTGGTTATAATGATTTTTTCCTTAGTAGTGAATTCATTATCAAGAATGGCCAAGCTATAAGAAAAATCTCCATCTCCAATAATTAAAACTTTTTCTTCTTTAGTGAAAGGAACAAAGTTTTCAATTGGTTTATGATTTTGTTGTTGTCCTGATTTATTGGGTTGTTTTTGTTCTTTTTGTTTATTGATGTTTTTAAGTTTGTCTTGCAGTGATCTTTCTTTCTGAAGCTGTTTTTGATGGTTCAACAAGGCCCCTCTGAGCCCCTTTTTACCAGCTAGTTTTCTATTTAGCTTCCTAGGCATTTTGATAGTTTTTAAATGTTCGAAAAGTTAATAAATTTCATTTTGAAAAAAAAATTATTTTTCAATAAAGATGAGATGTACGGATGTCATGAGAATGTCCGGGTGTATCCAAGCAATGGATTTTAGGCAATAATTAGCAATTTAATAATAATTGTTAATAAAATCGAATATTGGGAAAAAGAAATTTATTTTTTTGGTCTCAATTAAACATAGTGACTTGAAATCATCTATTTCAAAAAATGTCTTTTTGAGACTGATTACAAGTGATCTTTATTGTTAAAGTTGTAACTTTACAAATATTTTCATTCAAGTTAATACATATAATGAATATTCAAAATAAAATCAAAAAATCATATTTCTGACATTTTTGGAGATTTTAAACGTCGTTTGTTTTAGTTAGATCAGCCTAAAACTGCTGGAGGAAGTGAAATTCCTTGACACTCTCCCCTCCACAAACATGTTTACCTGAGAACCCCACTAAAGCACAACCAAAGCGAACGAACGTTCCGTGATGGTCTTCGATAAACCTCTCCCCAATTGACTCTTTGTGTATTTGTTGGGGGAGGGGGGGGGGGGGGGG
>JBAKFZ010000302.1:0-10970 GCA_037355385.1 Saccharomycopsis sp. FM-2023a
TTTTTCAAATTTATTAGATTCAAATGATTCAATTAAAAAAATTTTGGAGCTTTATAATTATGCAAACTTGATGTTGATTGATAATGAGCCAATTTTTGCTGAATTGTCATTAATGTTTTTAATTGAATTAATTTCAATTGATATAATTGCAGAAAAAATTTTAAATAATGGATTTTTTTCAGTTATAATTAATAGTCCGATTTCTTTGAAAATTCAAAAAGGGGGGATCAATTCAAACTTGCACTTATCAAAATATCATCATATTTGGTGTAATGGATTACTAACCATTATTTTAATCTTGTTGAATAAATTTGGTTCAAGAATGTTGTTAGACGTTTTGATATTTTTGAAAAAATTTGAATTACAGATTAACTATAATTTAAATAATTGGTCAAAAGATTCATTGATTATAACAAATCAAACAATTTATGAAACAAATCAATTAATTTTACTAAATAAAATATTAATCAAATTTAATAATAATTATAAAGATGAATTTTTCTTGAATTTAAATAACTTGAAATTGAAAAGAAAATTACTAAACAGTTTAAATCATTTATTAACTCATCCAAAATATTTACAATCAAGAATTTTAATTAATAATAATGAAGAATTTGATGATGATGGAAATAACTCAATTATCAGTAATACTTCAATGGTTAAAGGTAGAAATAAATTGATCAATAAACTAATTGGAGAAATTAAAGAACTATATGATTCTTTGAATGAATAGGTATTTAATAGTTATGATATAAAATGTTAATTATAATGTATTGTAAATTCTCAGTGTAAATAGAATCAATTTAAATTACATCGATCACTTGATAATAATTTATAAATCTCAAAACAAAAAATAATTGTAGTGTAACAATGACATTCAAATCAAGTTAAATTAATCACTCAAAAATGTTGACCAATTATAATGTAACAACGACATTTAAATCAGATTAAATCGATATTTTTATTAAAAACATCATATCCTCAATATGCCAGTAAGTATATTTTAACAGACTATAATAAGAAGCTTTTTATATCACTTCTTTCTTGAGTTATGTATTTTCATTCAATAAACTTTTAATTTCTTTTGAAGACTTCTCCAAATTGATCAAATCACCTAATAACTTAACTTCAACTATCATTTTTTTCTCTATTGATAAATTATTACTTAAAAAAAAAATTTTTATGATTTTATTCAAATTTAAAATTAATTGAATTTTGAATTTTTTGAGAAAAATAATTGTGATTTTTGTAAATGATAAATTAGTATCGATAATTTTCAAATGATCTTCATTCATTTTCAATAATATTGTCTTTTTAAAATTAAATAATGATAACATTGTGTAAACTTTTTGACAAAATTTTATTAAACTTTTATTTAAAAATTTTTTTTCAATTTCATTAATTTTTAGAAATACTGGTATGGTATTTTTAAAAATTTTTAATTGATCGTTTTTGGGATTTCTTTTAAGAATTATATATTCTGGTGAATTAAAAGTTTTTGTTAATTGATTAAAAGTTTCAAATCTTATTCCTAATAAATAGTTTTTTGTATAATCTTTTTTATTAACATTTTTATTCAAATTATCCAAATTATTTACAAAAAATGCAGTGATTCCAAATAATCTAATGATATTTTCTTTTATAATCGAGTCTGATAATTCTTTTTGTTTGAATTGTTCAATAATTTCTTCTTTATCATTATTTAATCTTTGTCTTTTTTTTTTATCATTTTTACTTAGAAATTTTTGAATTGTAGGATTCATTTTGAGTTCATTTTCTAAAAATTCAAAATTTGGAAATGGTCCTTCTGTTTTTTCATTACTATCGAATGATTCGAGTAGTAAACTTTTCTCTTCTTTTGATATTTCAAAATTTTTATCATTATTATAGAGTTTTTTCATCAAACTGGGAATATCTATCATAGAATCATCATAGTATCCTTGTAAATCGTTGAGCAATTCGTTATTCTCCAGCTCCAATGCTTGTACTTCTTCTCTCAACCTTTGTAAGGTACTCATCTTATTATATTTGATGATATTTGTACAATTTATTTTTGTTTGTTTTGTTTACATTTTTTGTTTTTTCCCCAAATCACGTGGTTATTTTTTGACGCGTTTTGGCATTTTTGTGTTAGTTTGAAAAAGAAATAATCCAATTATTAGAGAATTAAGTGTAATTTCTATTAATGACAATTTTTAACTTAATGACCTTTATCTGCTGATTTTTGGCTGTGCTTTTGTTTGGAATGTATCACAACTGGAGACCTCAGAACAACTAAGTATATTGATTCAATTAAAAAGCTATTAACCCAAAAACGAATTGATTTTGTGACTTTTTCGAGAAGAATCTTGTTCAAAACCAATTCCCACAATTCTCAAAAAAATGTCAGTATTGGGATATTTTTGTTTGGGCTTTCGTGCATTTACAACTCCTAAGTCTTTTTGATGACAATAATAAACTAATAGCGCTCTCTATAGTTATAACAAATACTTTGGTATTCTTTGCATGTTAATGTTCCTTATTCCAATTTTCTTATTAGCGTTATTATTCTTTTTGAATTTGTTGTAGAAGTTCATGCCAAAGTGTTCGATACCTTATTTATATTATTAAGTTATCTTCAATGAATCAAGTTGTGACTTAAAAGACGAATTTTGATAGTTAAAAGTTTTGTATTGCTAAAAAGCACTGCTTGTTAACATTTGAAACTTTATTAGGAATTAAAATCATATCAAACTTTTCTTATTATTTTTTTTTCTAACAAGATGATATCTCTATCACTTAATTAAAAGAACGAACCAAACTTGGTATCCTAAGCGCTTTGTGTTACAAGATCCAATATATTTTTGTACAGCTTATTTTTGCTTAACAGTTTTTTTACCTTTTATTGTTATCTACAAGTGTAAATTTAATGATTAACCCAGCTACAAGATTTCAAAACAATACTATTAGCGTAAGACAATTTATAACGTAAAGCTAAATCATTGATTTAAAATGATATAAAAGAAGACATATTTTTTGCCAAATAAGTTTGTTATGAAGTTTTTAAAATACATCAGGACTACTGATATGGGAACTAGATGATGAAACCTATCAATAGAAACTTGCAAATTTTCATCTAAATGAGATTATGGGTTTTGTTACAAATTTTTGACGAAAAATGGAATGTTTGTTCAAGTTTGTGAGATTTTAAAAAATTATTAGTAGTAAAATCAAAGATTCACATCCAAACACCAATTTACCAGTACAGAATGAGTGCATTATACAAATCAAAACTTCATACGAGTTGACACATAGAATCAAAATGCATTGTATAATAACAGGATAAGAATTGAATTGTATCTATCAAAATAGTATAATGAGCCAATATAACCAAAGTTAAATCTAAAAGAAAATAAAATAAGAATTGAAATATTGAATTGAAGATTAGTATGAATTTGTTAAGAAACTTTGATTACTAGGAATTGATTTGAAAACTTCAATGATTGTGGGAATTGAACTGGGTTCGATTTCTTGACCATCTTTAGCATTTATAATTGAATGATTGAAATTATTGAAAACAATTGATTGAAAATAAGTAAAATTTAGATTCTTTATAAAAAAAAACTGAATTAAAAATCTTTTTGTTCTTTTACATAAAAATAATTCAGCAATCCCATTGAAAAAATGATTATTATTTGGCGATAATAAAACTAAAACTTTAAGATTTTGTCTCAAAAGATCTTGAAACTTTTTAAACATTTCTTCATTTTTTGGAATCCAAGTATTTGTATGGTAAGCTTGAATTAGTTCTTGATAACTAATGTTTTTAATAGTAAACATTTTAGTATTATTTGTTAATTTATAGCTATAATCAACCAAAATTCCAGAAGCTTCTTGATTTTCATTAATGTTGAACATATTAGGAATTTCAAAATGAGTACTTGTTGGACTATAAGTATTATTATTGGGGTTTGAAAAAATTGAAGAACCAACTGACGATAATGAGTCATGAGGGTCAGAATTGAATTTTTTTCTAAAATCGTTACTATTATTATAATTATTATAATGATCAGAATCTAAAGAAATACGATTGTTATTATTATTTAATAAAACCGGAGAAGAAACTGAAGGAATTGAAAATTGTGACAATGTAGGAGATGATGTATTGTTAGGAATTGGTGACCAAATTGAATTTGCGAACTCAATAGGAGAGGTTTGTAATTCTAACCTTTTCTTATTACTATTATTGAGACTATTTGATCTTTGAATATTAGTATCTAATTTATAAAGAGTTCTAGAATTTCTAGGAGTGGTATTAGCAGAAGTGTTGGATTGTACTGGAGGATAGGTGAACTCATCTATTGATTGCTGGATTTGGTAAGGATATTGTTGATAATTATTGAAGTTAATGTTGGTATTTAATAATCTTGGTTCCCCAATAACAGGATGATTTCGATTAGTATTGTTGTTAATTTGAGGAGGAGAATTACTATTTGTAGTTTGTTTATTACCGGTATTTACCAAGGAGGCAGCAGAGTTAGTTAAAAAGTTGGTTTTATTTTTGATCAAACTATTGGCCTTTTGATTTAAAGAAAGAATTTGAAATAGAGGCTGTCTCTCTACTGCTTCTTTGAGTCCTGGGTTCATGTTAGAAGAATTCGGAGTGGGAGAATTATTGGAAATTGCCATCAAAGAGTTGTAAATGAGCAAGGGGTCGTTGCTGGGAGGAGTCTGATGAGGATGATGTTTTTTTTTATTGGAGGTGCTGTTGGTGTTGAAGGAGATCATGGTTTGGCGGATGTTGGGGGTGAAACTGGACGCTTTCTTTTGGAAGAAGAAGTGGATTATTTATATGATTACCACACAACACCGAACTGACCCAAGAACAGGATTCTGGCAATCTTTTGTCTTTGAATTTAGTTGAGAAATGTTAAATAACAAAATGTCGTTTCTGCACTTCAATGCAACCGCTGCACCCTGTGGCTTTATTAGGAAATCACAATTCGTAATTAAGAGCTTTCAAGCAATGATTTTTGACCTCAAAATTAGTTAAATTGGCCCAATTTTGAAGACCTTGATTAAATAGTTTTCCCGATATTCATGTTCTAACGAGTCAGTATTTTCTTCAATCAAATTGCTCTTACAATCATCCCCTGTAACTTTAAAAAGTATCGCTGATCTTTACTATCCTTTCATGTAAGGTCTAGAAAAAAAAGTAGTAGATCTTTTTGTTTTACAAAATGAATAGTATCATAAAACATCAAATCAAAATTAAGATTATTGATATCATCATCTTGGAATCTTTGACAATATCTAGCATAATTAAGTTTCCTGATTAAGTTCATTAATTATTTAGTTAACTTACCAAGTTATGTAATTAAAGATCGCTTATAATTTATCAAAAAGTACAGACAATCAAAAGACTTGAACCCCGGCCATTATCAAGAACTTTCTCAAACTTATACAATCAATATTTTAAATCAATTTGCAACAATGATATAATGCCTTAAGGCAAAATTTTTAGTTACCAATGGTATTAATAGAATAAGGCAATCATCAAATAAAACGTTAATGCCTTAAATCTCAGATTTTCTTTTCTTATTAATGTCAATTGATGTAGTTTTACTTTTTAGATTAATCCATGTATGGAAGGGAAATGATAATCTTGATGACATTATTAAATGCCGAAAAATGTTTATTTTTTGAAAATCGTTAAAAATTATCCTGAATTGGTTCAAGTGTCTTAAAGTCCAGGGAAAAAAAAATGTTCATCTATCATATGAAACATTCATCATATGTTATGACTTCGATATATGACTTGGATATTCAGAAATTGAAACAATTTTGTAATTTTATTCTTTTGACTAAACAAATCGTAAACGGATTTTACAATTATTTCCTAGTTTAATTGTAAAGAAGGTTATATTATAGTATTTTACATTAGTTATTCAAGTTTTAACTAGAAAACTTGAACTTTGGAATTGGTCTATCATCGTCGTCGTCATCATCATCATCATCATCATCATCATCATCATCGCCATTATCATCATCATCATCACTATTATTATTATCACTATTATTATTATCACTAGTATTAACAGCTTTAGCATTTTTATTAGAGCTATAACTACTATTGTTTCCAGTGTTTTTGAAATTTGCAAAAGTTGATCTTGGTTCATCGCTATCATCCTCATCGTCATCATTTACGAAAAGCTTGTTATTGTTGGTGTTACTATCATTAGTATCCTCTTCCTCAACTACCTCTTTATTTTCTTTAACATTCTTTGCAATCAAATAATTATTATCAACAGCATCTAATGATAAATACTCTTTATATATTGAGTTTTCTTTCTTACTTTTCTTTGAATTTTTAACAAATCTTTTGAAGTTCTTTTTATTTCCCCAACTTGTTTTCTTATAATCATTGTTTTTTTTGACGTTATTGCGGAATTTGATATCACTAATAATGGATAACTTGTTTTGAACTTCTTTTAAAATCTCTTTATTGACAATACTTTCTTCAGATTCATTACCAATTTCTTTTTTGATTTTATTGATTTCAATTTCTTTAACATTTTTCAAAAATTTACCAATGTTTTTTTCTTTTCTGGGGGTAATGTTATTTTTTTCCTTGATCATTGGGGCTTCTTCTTCTATAAAAGTTATTAGAGACTTTACTTTTTTCTTAGCATCCTCTTCCACAATACTAACAATCTCACTATTAGAAACTTCTTTATTTGGAATTTTACTAGTGATATCATGCAAAATATCGTTCACTATTCCATCTTGTTGTGGCTTAATTAAATCTGTAGATATAGAATCATTCAAATCAATCGTAGTTTTTGTTTGTTCAACATCAATTGTTGGCTTATCATTATTACTATCATTTTTTAGTTGGGTTAGACCAAAAATATCATCAAGATTGGTTTCATTTCTTCTTCTTCTTCTTCTTCTTCTGTTTCCCTTTTTATTGCTCTCTATTAGCTCGTTAACTTCTTTGCTATTTTTATTACTTGGTTCATCAATTTGTTCATCTTTTATTTCAACAGTTTCTTCAACTCTACTAGCCTCAATACCTTTGTTTGGATCATCAAAAATTGAAAACAAATCTTTTTGTTTCCTTCTTCTTTTTCTTGGTTCAATACTTGATTCTTCCACTCTTTGTTCTTCAAATTCATTTTCTACATGTTTATCATCATTAGATTTTTCATCTTTACTTTCTTCTTGAATTGGTTGATCAAAAATCGCAAACATATCTGTTTTATTTCTTTGCCTTCGCTGTTTTTTACCAACTTTCTCTTTGACTTCTTCCAATGTATTTTCAAAAACTTTTTTTTTATCAGTCTCTTCATTAGTCGCTTCAAATTGTATCTCACCAGCAGGTTCACTAGGAGTATTAAAAATTGCTAGCATATCATTTCTCTTCTGTCTTTTCTTTCTTTTTTGTTGATCGTCTTCTATTTCTTTGACAAATTTTAGATAATCATCATCATTGATTTTCAGTTTGAAATTCTTGAAAACACTTTCATTATTTAATAATTTGACATTATTATTTATCAAACTATCATAAATATCACTCAAGTTGAGCAATTTGATGTTGAATTTTTCTAACAAAAGATAATTCAATAATTGATTGTCATCATTTATAAAATCATTAATCAAAAAAACTTCATGATTGTCATCATAATGTTTCAAAATTTCAAAAACTCTGAATTTATCCAAACTTTCCAATTTTTCAAAATTGCCTCCAGATAAATTAATAATGGTTTCCAACATTGAATCATTTTTAGATAAGCAAAATAGCTTGCCATATAAAATCGTATTTCTTTTTTCCAGAAAATTAATTTTTGGAAAGTATTTGGAAAAATCATATTCTAATAAACTTATACCACGAGGAAGTTCCCTCTTACTGATCAACTTATCATCATTAGTATAACTTTTGAAACTAATTAATCTTTTCAAAGAATTTTTAATTTTGATTAATTCTTCCATCTTGATGATTTTTAAATTATTTAAAATTGCAAAACTTAATTGTTTTCTATTGTCACCCATTAAATAATGCGTTGAATATTTGAAATGTTTAGTCATCTTAATATCGATAGTTTTCAATTCATTTTCCAATTCAACATCAATATCAGTATCATATTTTATAATCATAGGCACATAAATCAACTTAAACGATAGAATGCCCTTTTCCTTTGAGCCATGATTTATCAAAATAGATTTAACTTTATGGGTGAACTTCAAAAGTTTTTGAGAATCAGAAGAAATTGGATTAATGGCAAAATCATTGAATTTCCCCTTCGCTCTTCCAACAATTTTGATTTCAATTGAGGAAATTCCGTTCTCATTCGGCACCACTTGAATTTCTAGTTGTTTACTAGAAATGACTTTCAGATTTTTATGGGCTGCAAAACTAATATCAACTATTTTAGTTAGTAAATCATTTAAATTCATCATTTTATTGATGTTATTCCTTTATTCCTTACCATTAGAAGCTCGACCAACGGTATAAGTTTTGTTTAGGACAAGAAGTTTGGAGTAGATGACATTCGGTTCAGTGCCACTATCCACCTCTAGAGTCCACATTTTACTTTTTTCCCAAGAAGAATATAAAATCACTTTAATCCTCATCATTTATAAAGCTGCTTTGTTTGTGGATTCTTGAATTTTTCATGATGGTCATGTGTTCTTGCACGTGAGTAAATAATTTCTATAAAGAGGTTTTCTAATTCAAAATAACTCTTTAAAATGAGATTTGATGATTTTAAATAACATCTAACTATATAAAGATTAATAAAAAGCTTACAGTAATTGTACCTTCCAGTTTTAATCACTCTGAATCACAAAATTATGCAGACTTGACAAAAAATAGCTCACTTGTTTGAGCCCCTTAAAATTAAAACGAAAAGGGTGTAAATACTTGGAATTTATGGATATAAAGTAGTAACTAATATTTTGGATTATATTTTGAAATAATTCAAAAAGATTCAAATTCTTGTGTAACCAATCTTTGGATCCATCCTTCCACCCATAGGCCATAAGGGGATCCCGGGATCCCGGAGAGGTCGAAAGAAAATCACCTGATCGGCTGCAATCGCCAATTTTGCGGTTAAAAAAAGTGTCATAAATTTCTCATTTAAAGAATAATTTATCAGCAAAAAAGTTTTTAGAACTCGATTCTTTGATGAACTTCATAAATCATGTCCTTGTTCAATAATGCTAGCTGTGGACCTTCCACCAATGTGGTCTCTAAGCTATCCTCATCTGTTCATAACTCACAACGTTCTAACCTCCCTTATCAGCCACAAGGACCCCCACAAGAACAGCAATTTTTTTCGTCATCGAATAAGAATAGATTAAATTATGAGTTTGATACTTTTGCTGCCACGGGAATTCCCTCGAGCTCTCAAATTAGTGCTACTCAAATGAATAGTATTCCAAAACAAAGAATTTCACAAAATAATAATATTAATAATCAATGGATCAATGATTTTTCAAATATAAATTTGAATCAAAATCTTTCACAGAGTACAAATCATCAACCAAGTATGATTCAAAATAATAGTCAACATTTCAACCAACCAAGTTTGATTTCTCATAATTTTCAACAACAAAGTATGATGCAACAACAAAATATGATTCTTCAAGAACAATTTATGCAATCTTCAATAGCAAATAAACAATTAAATCAAGAACCAATCCCTTTTAATATGACCGAACATAATCAAATACATCACCATCAATATAATAATTTTATCGATGAAAAAATGAATGATGATGATTTATTTGAAGCTGCTTTTTCAAATATCGAAGAAGAATTGAATATAAATGAAGATTTTAATCATCATGATAATGAAAATTTGGCCAAGATTGCTAAAAATATTTCTGATAAGATGGAATCAGTCAATGATGAAGATCAAGTTAGTTCTAAATTTCAAAATTCAAATTTTTTAAAGTTAATGAAAAGTTTATCAAGTAAAAATGTGGTATTATCAAATGAAGGTAATAGATTCTTGAATAAAATTGATGGAGAAAATTATTTTGGTAAGGAAGTTGATGAAATCATTTTAAATGCTCCAAAAAATGATTTAATTGCTCAAAAGGATAAAAATGATATTGTTAATAAATTAGAAGATCCATTAAATTATTTGAATAAAAATGATGATTTAGTTAACAATAATAGTGAAGAAATTAGAAAAATTATAAATGATAGAATTAATGGTAATCATATTTTACCAAGAAGTAGATCAGAAATTTTTGATGATTATCTGCACGAAGATGATAGAATTTAAATGAATTTGATGACTTTTTATTAAATTATATGAGTAAAGATTGTGGTTACGCGTTTCATAGTCGCTATGAGTATTAGAAAATCTATGTTCAAAGTTTAAGTTTTTTTCGTTAAAATTGAATATTTATATAATAGCTGACTTACTTTGCAATATACTGTTACTTGGCATCTACTCGAGGCACTCATTTATATTTTGTTTCATCTATTGAAATACATGATAAAATTTTTTCAATTTCTTAAAATGAGCTAAGAGTAGAATGAACTTTGATGAGCAGTTTAAATTAATTTGATTTCTCAGTTTTAGGTTGAGTTCGAACTTGCTCTGGTCTTAGACCAGCAGTTTTTGAGGTACGCTGCAGCTCAACGATCGCAGATCATCAAATTATCAAAAAGATGCACAGTCACTGTGGCAACGTAACCATACCCTAATCAAGCTCGAGCTGAAGACTCGCTATAATGTTGGTACATTTAACCACAGTTTAAATTATCACTAAACTGATATGAAATTGGAATGCTGAGACAACATTGAAGTTGCGTCTTTGTAGTTAATAATTTACAAATAAACAAGAAATGCAACAATTTATATTCTAGTCTATTTTCTTTGAAATTTTTAAGCCTCCATTAGAATTATTATTATCCAAAAACTTCTCTGGACTACTATCTAAATCAATCAAATTATTATTATTATTGTTATTAT
>JBAKFZ010000303.1:0-10867 GCA_037355385.1 Saccharomycopsis sp. FM-2023a
TCCTTCGACGCTAGTGAGCGGCAGTTTTCACTATAACGGCACTAAATTGTTTTGCATATCTGCAGAAAGGTGACCGGTGCTACTTCCCGGGATTTTCCAGACATTCTCATACATTTGCAACGATTTTATGGGAAATTGTATTTCTTGTTACTACCATATGCAAAACTCTTGGTTCTGAAACTCCAACCAATAAATGCTTGGGATTAACCAGAAACCCAATAAAATAGCCCTTTCTGCTTGACTCTCGGTTGTTTTAGTAATATTCAACTCCTCAGGAATCGGTTTGAAACTAAACCTGACCCTGGTAATAACAAATATTAGTATTTCTACCAAAATAATAGGATGCACTTTCCACACCCATACACCAACATCGCTTTACCTCTTTCAATAAATTATAAGCTAAATAATATATTGGCTCAGGTTTAAGATTTGGGCTGCGGAAAGGTATGTGATGCCACCAAATGGCGAAAGTGGTTTTAGAACTTGTTCATCGCAAACACTTGGTCAAGTTTTCCAAAATCAAAGTAATATGCTTGATATTTTTTCTTAGAAGAGTGTCCCCATCATAGTCCGAAAACATACCATCATTTTTAGAATCCTATACAATAACGTATATTAAATGCCTTTTAAAATTAGTTTTACCCTGAAGTATATGGGTAAACACTGAGTGAAAGACTTTTTTCATGTATAGACATAATAAGAAACCAGAGGACTTTAAGATTAACCCCAATCAATGGGGAGACACATAACTTTACAAGTGATCAGATTACTCAGTCTACAGAAACCTAAATTAGGATCGTACATTATGAAGCTGCAAACTTAATTGCTTTCAAACCCCAAAATCAATTTCTCAACAGGGCTAATAGACAACCGCAGTGGATTTTTGCGTAAACGTTCATGTCGATTCTGGGGTATGAAGCGCGAACCAAATGCTGTTTTAAAAAACAATCCCAAGTTGGAAATGATTTGAACCAAATAGAGAAGTATGGAAGTTTGTTGCCAGGGAAAATCACTGTTTCGTATTTTTTTGAGACTCTAGTTTGCCCCCAGAGATTTTTAATTTTCCCTTTGCTTCAAGAGTTGGATCAACATGGAATATTTGCTTATAAAGTTGGAGTTCAAGCAGCTGCAAATTGGTAAGCATTATCTTCAAATATCTGGTAGTATCCAAAAGACCGAGTTGAAAAATATGTTTCAAAAGACTCTTTTCAATGCGAAAACATCAATGAAGGAAAGGAGTATGGTGTAAGTGAGTTTTCTTGACAAATGAAAGAAATGAGATAATGGAAAGTAAAGAAAAGCCATCAAAAGTTTGGAAAAAAATAATCAAACTAGCTTCTATAGCAATATCCTACATTTTAAGGTTTGTATCAATAACAGCGAGAAAATTTCAGTTTTTGAGTCAATAAAAAAAAGGGTGATTTGCAAACAGTTCTTTTGAACCTCTTCATTACCATACTATGACTCTTTCAAATAGCAAATGAAACTGCTAAGAGCTAAAATGATTCCAATTTTCCAAATTATGCCAACAATTTTGACCTTGATGCCTTCAAGAGTGTATGCATTGTGTACACCATTCCTGCATACTACTACATAATATTGCATTTAGAAAATTAATTCAAATCACAATTTTGAGCAATGGATTTAAACAAATTAAATGATTAGAATTAAAACTTATTTGAATATCAATAATCAATAATGGTCTTGTTAAGTAAGTCCATACTTAGGAAGAAACTAAGTGACTTACTACCTTTAGATAATGAATCATTAGATCAAATCATTGATTATTCATTAAATTTAAATTCAAAAGACGAAATTTCTCAACATATAATTAGTTTGATTGGCGAATCATCATTGGTTTTAAAATATATTGAAGACATTTGGAATTATAAGAATCAAAGTCATCATAAACAAGGGTTAAAAAACAATTCAAAAAAAGAATCACAAAATGTTTGGAATAACGCTAATAATAAAAATCATAAAAAACCAGTAAATGATAACTCAAAACCTACTAAAAAAGCCATATTGAATAAAAAGTCTCATACAGTTTCTGAAGTATTACCTCAAGAAAACAGAACTCAACACAAACCTAAAACAAAAACAAAAACTCAAAAATTAAATGATATTACCGAATTAGATGAGTTAATCAAAAAATTAGATATTAGTAATACTGGATCAAATTTAAAATGTGATTGTATGGCAATTCGTCATGGATTAAATAAAGCAGTACCTAATTGTTTGAATTGTGGTAAGATTATTTGTTTGAAAGAAAAAGATCGAACTAGTTGTTCATTTTGTAATCATGAATTAATTTCAATAGAAGAAAAATTAGAGATGATTAGATTTTTACAAGTTGAGAAATCAAAATTGATAGAAGAAACTTCAAATTATCAATATCAAGCACCAAAAAAGAAAAAAAAAGAAAAGTTCACTATTAAAATGGAAGCGGGTTCTTCATTCTTCAATAAACAAGATGAGTTATTTAAAGGAATTGAAAAAAATCAACAAAAAACTAAACAAAATAAAATTGATATGGAAAAATTAAACTCTGATTTATCGAATGCAGAGTCAACTTTGAATAAATTATTAGGATATCAAGAAGATTCCGTTGCTAGAACTAAAATTATTGATCAAGTTAGTGATTATTCATTGCCAGATGAGTTAAACATTTGGACAAAATCATCTTTAGATAAAATTCTTGAATTGAAAAAACAACAAAAGAATTTGAAAAAAAAGGAAAAATTAGAATTAGAAAGAAATGGTAGAAATAGAAAAATCATGTCTTTGAATATCAAAAACGATGGTAAAGTTTCATTAAGTGAAAGTATTGAACAAGAAAGTAGTTCTGAAGATGATGAAGAAATTAAAAAAATTGAAGATGAGATCAAAAAAGAAGAGAAAAAAAATCAAGAAATCAATTCAAAGTTTAAATGGGATTATAGTAAAGATTTGCAAAAATGGCAAGCTAGAAAACCAAAATATTTAGGTAGTATCACTTCAATGATTGATAATGAAACCGATGATGAAAATGATGAAAAAATTGAAAGATTACAAACTTCTGTTAAAGAAGATTTACCAATTGAAGAATTATTAATTAATTTATAAATCCCAATTCTTATTATTGTTACGAATTTTCTTTAGTTCTGAATTTTTTTTTTTATTTAATAATCTCAAATAATTTGTGTTATCTTTAATTTTTTTCCATTTTTCATTAACTAGTTTTCGTTTATTATAATCTTCAAAATAAACATTTTTGAGGATTTCATCTTTTAGTTTTGTGAAGCAATCATCAATATTTGATTGTCTTTTTCTCGTTAAGTCTGACATTATCAAAATTTTTGAGCATTTCTTGTTAAAATATGGAAAGTTTTTTGAAATCAACTGTTCTTTGATTAGCTTTGGTAAACACTCATTAATGAAGTTCTCATTAAGTGTTAAAATTGCTTTTGTTGATAATTTATTAACATTCTGTCCCCCTGGTCCACTTGATTTGGCAAATGTTAATTCATAATACAGTTTTGGAATATTGGTTAATTTATTAGTTAAGAAATCTTTGGCTTTTTGAATTTCTGTAGTAATAGTCGAATAAAATCGAAGATTCATCATGTTCTTTCATATTCAACATTCAATGTTTGGTTTATAAAGTTGTTAACAATATGAGATAAATTTCATTTTTTTGTGGTATCGATAGATCCGTACCTTTGGTTCCACTCATTTCAATACTAATATTTATAAAGTTTAACAACATTATCCTTTAATTGACATATTGTCAGTTTGATGAGAAATCAAGTTTTGATAAAGAAACGCAGTTCTTTATTTTTTATTAAAGGTTGCAAGTATGTTGTTCATGACTCTGTACTATTACGAGATATCATTTGAGAAGTTTGAACTTTGATTGATGAGATTTGAATAGTGGAAGGAAAGAATTTAGAACACCCCATTAAGTAACAAAGAAGATAAATTAGTCATTATGAAGACTAATTCAATATGCATTATACCTTTACCTGAAGCTTTTTCAAATGATAGTTAAGTTCCTGCATTGTGAATGCAATTAAAAAACTATTCTCAATTTTTTCACAAGTATTGATGGAAAGCATGAATGTACAGTACTTATTAAAGTCTTTTAAAAAACAAATATCTAGTTTCTGATAATGATTCGTTCTCTATCTTAATGTAATTGCTTTATATTTTAATAAATTTTTTTAACTTATATTTTCTGAAAATTAATTATAGAAAATCATATAATAAGTACTTATCCAACAAGTTCTTTTAATTATTCTAACCCTACAGACGCTTCTAGTCTTCAAGACGAGTTTCCGGCATTTCAGAAAATTGATGGTTAACAGTTGAATAGTTCAGAACTTGAGACTTGTATAGTGGTATACCTTTACTTTGGTGAGAAATTCATCAAATTCTTTAAACAATATTATCAAGACTGAGTGAAGTTTTGCTAAAGAAATTACACTATTGATTTTGTTATTTATTTGTGTATTATTTGATTAGTAAATTTTTAATAAATTTCTTATATTAATACTCGTAAATCATAGTTATTCATAAGCAGCTTGAAAAATGAAATACTTGATTATGAAACTTGAATGATGATCATGGAGAAGTAGAAAAACTACAAGTTAAATCTATTAACATTTATTGACAATTTTTTACACTACTTTGTACAGAGGAACTCTACATTTTCATAAAATTCCAACATTGGATTCTCCCCATTTTTGCAAGTGGTTTGTTTCAAATCCACTGACCAATCTTTCAAAAAAGATTTATGAGAAGTATTGAATGCTTTCTTCTTAGTCACCGCTTCATACATATCTTTCATTAACTCAAAGTTTGTAGGAAACATAATATCGAAAAACCCTTGATGAACCAAATATGTTGATGTATTGACCATTTTATCCTTAGGAATTCTCGTAACTGTATATTCATATTTTTTATCATTAATATTTGCATTTGGATCCTTTGGAATGGCTTTTCTGATATAATCTTCTTCGTTGTTTTGTAAAAACAATGTTTGTACCACGGGTCCATTATATGAATTTGGTAATGATTCATTAAATTTATTGAAATCAGATGAAACTAAATGATGATTGGGGAAATAATTCTTTAAAATATAAAAAAACTCTAATAGTTTTGTTGGAATGAATTCAGAATTTTCACTTAATTTATTTCTAAATGGCCAGAGATAATTTTTCAATTCATTAATTTCATCAAGTTCATCAATTGGAGACATTGGACTTATGGATTTTTCAATAAAGTTTCTGGAACTTGATTTTTTTTCATAATTTGTTAATGATTTAATTTTGAAATATTCGTAACACCAAAAATCTAATTTGGGATTGAAAAATTCTTTGAAATCATTGTTTTTATCAATTATAACATATCCCTGATATGGAATCTTGGTCCTAATGTTATATTTCAAAACATCATGACTAAAATTATCAAAAACTTCAAAGGCTAAAAAGAAAACTTCTTCATTAACTAACTCTTTCCATTGAAAAATATCTTGATTAATAATTTTGATTTTTGATTCATGATTTTCATTCCCTAGACTTTGTTTATTATATAGTTTGTTAGAAATTTCAATAATTCTATATTCCATATTTTCATACAATTCTGGATACTTCTTTGCTACAAAATCCAAAGTATTCTTCATTAATGTACCATTGCCAGCACCAATCTCATAGATTATCAAATTATTCTTAAAGTTTTTTCGTAAGTATTCCTGACACAAATAGTTTGCAATTGCTTCACCATAATAAGGTTGAAATAATTCGGTCGGGGTATGCCATAATTGAATCCCTTGATTTCTTTGTTTGTTGTATTTGGAATAAACATTCATCCACTCAATCATAAAATCATCAGATGATTTAATTTTGGAGAATTCAAATGGTTTGGTTAAATTGAAAATTTCTACTGATTTATTGAAATAGCCATAATATGGATTATATAAACTATCATCAATGAAATCTTTAGTGGTCAATTTGACATTTGATGGTCGATTAATCTTAATAACTCCTTGATTTTTAGCTTTTGTTTCTTTTAGTTTCTCCTGTAAATTTGAATATTTGTCTTTTAATTTCTTATATGTGGTGGTTGGATAAGAATCAAATACTTCTTGATTAAGTTTATGATTGGAAGTCGAAGTGGGGACCCCAGTGTATTCGAACAATAATGAAAGAGGTGAAGCACTGACTTGAATATCGCTTTCTGGTTCATTTTCAATGGGTAATTGATAAGCATATGTGGTTTGATGGATTGAAAAATCATTTTCATGAATTTTTTCAAGCGAAGTTTTGGTTCCAATAGAAGATTTCCATCTTGTTGTTGTCGCTAAAGGTTTCCTTAACCCGACTTTTCTCGTTAGTAATAACATGGACAAGAATCTTTGATACACAACAGCTTACCACTTTAAAATTTTTTAAGCCTTGAATTTTTAACAGATCAAAAAAAAAAAGGAAACAAAACCACAAAATTGAAGATTGAAACCACATTTAATAACCCAATCATGTTTCATCTTGCGAAAGGCTTGTATGACAATTACAATAAACGAGAAGAATACTCGATTCTTCTTCTTGGACTTGAGAACTCCGGTAAAACCACATTTTTGGAGAAATTAAAAGAATTGTATATTGATAAAAATCAAACTTACAAAAAACCCAAAAAAATTTTACCAACCGTTGGACAAAATGTTGGCAATATTAAATATAATTCAAAGACCATTCTTAAAATTTGGGATTTGGCTGGTCAAAAAGAACTTCGAAATATGTGGGAACAATATTTTAAAGTAGCTCATGGAATCATTTTTTTAGTTGATAGTGGAGATAAATTAAAATTAGAAGAATGTAAGAATGAATTGTTAAAGATTTTGAATCCGGATGACGATTTGTTTTTAAATGAAGATGGTGATTTGAATCAAATTGATAAAAGTATTCCGATTTTAATGTTGGCAAATAAACAAGATCTAGAAGAACATTTAGAAGTTGAAGATATCAAAGAAATCTTTAACAAGATGGCAGAACATTTGAATGCTAGAGACAGTAGGGTCTTGCCCGTTAGTGGATTGAAAGGGGATGGCGTTCAAGATGCAATGGATTGGTTGGTGGTAAGATTAGAAAGAAATAAGACTAATAAACCTCCAAATTATAAATGATTTTATTGTTTTTCTATTTTTTCAATTCTTCTTAATTATATTTTATAATAATACATTTTGCTTTGATTTAAATTAGTTTGTTTATTGTTGTAGGAGTTCATGTTGGTTTGGTAATTTGAAGTTTGAAGGTACAATTGATCAATATTATTATTCAAAAACTAATCATTCATTTGAGATTGTGAACAACAATGAAGAGCGATTGATTTAGACAGTTGATCTAAAGCACATTTGAATTCATTTAACTAATTTTAGTTTCAATTTATTGGATTACAGTAATAAATATTAAGGAAATGGATTATAGTCATGAACCATTTCCAATAATCAAAAGGTAAAAAACTCTCTGAGTTCTATGTTGAAACCTAGGATTTTCTTAGTGTGATGATATGGAGGAGATTTACATTTAGTGTAATTTTGAAGTAAGTTGGGAATGATCAAGTTACTAAAGATTTGAGTTGTTAAGAATCTTCGTCCAACTTTTTTCCTTAAGGTTTAATCAATTTGAAGTTTCAATAAAATACATTATCAAAAAAAAAATCTTTAAAAATAAAAATAACTTATGCATTTGTCTTGCCCGCGAGTTTATTTCCTGACATTTGGCAATATATAAAGCAAGCTGTAAAATGTTCTCCAGAATATTGGGCAAAAATATAGAAATAAAGAAAATTTTTTTTCCAAGTTTTTAAGTTTTTTTTATCTCACTTATTAACAAATTCCTGTTTAATATTATCAGCCAGAATGAAAGAGTAAAAAGACATTGAAACAAGTTTATATAAAGAAGTGATTGCTATTAATTCTTACGGGAAGAAAAATGAGAAAAAAGACAAAATAAGACAAAGCAAAACTTTGATTTCTTGGAAAACACGGTTTAACTGTTTATCAAGTATATCCATATGTTTATAAATTGATTAAAATTTTCCAATCCAGTAAATTATATGAGGAAGTTTCCTCCTACAAAAAAACAGGCCGCATATAAGAAGCAAGAGAATTTTCAATTTTTATTTCATTGTTGTGAGTCTAATGAATATTAATGGGAAAAATTATTGGGAAACTTCCAAAATGGAAAGTTTTTTAATGCTGAAAAAAAAGTTCAATTTGGAAAAATTAGCAAACACTTATTAAATTATATGACAACTACTTGAAGTATTGATTTTTGCAAAGTGGCAGTCAGTCATTATGGATCCTATCGTGGATTTCAACAAACTAATAAAAAAAAGTATGTTTTGTCAAAAATTTTAGATGGGTTTAGTTTTTTAGTTGCTGAAAATTTGGGAATTACCAATAAGAAAGCTAAAGATCTCAATTGTGAGTTTAATTTTTGATTCTGTGATGGGACCAAAATTGTAAATCCAACTTGTGATAAGAAAAATGTTTTTTCCATTGCAGAATTTTCTTCTACTTATGTTTATTTAATATCAAAAGAAAGGAAACCTAAAACTTTGTTTTCTACAATTGATGAATTAAATCATCAATACTTTGCTTTAATCCTCAACAATTACAAGAAATAATATTTGTACTTGTAATAATAAAAACTTTTGATCTATTGTAGGAATTACTGAACTAAGAAAAGAATGATTGGTATTTTGGAGAAATTTCCAAATATCCAATAAGTGTAAGGAAATAATGACTATGACTGGTACAACTATTGAAATCCGTTTGTTATTAAAAAGACTTTTTTTCTGAGTCGACTGTGCTCAGGGATATTATAAGTATCCGTATATCTCAAATTTTTTGAAGAGATGGAGACATCTGAACCAGATGTATCACCAATTGAATCTTTACAAAGTGTTCTTTGTGTAGGAACAAACTGATATTATAAAATGGCATCTCCAGGGGTACTGAATTTCACAAAGAAATCATCGCCCAAAGAATGCTGTGAAAAATTAATTGGTTTTGTGTTGTTGAATATCTTTTAGCTAAGATAAAAAAAATTGGAACTCTTTTGCTCCCAATCTTTTCAAGCTTCGGTACCTTGGAAAATTTATAGTCATTAACTTGCCTACCCAAATCATGCCCACGAGTGCTGCTTATGTGTCAAATATAATGCTTCATTTTTTGTATTTTCCACGCCAAATATTATTATTTCTGATTATTGACCTTCAATGAAGTTTAAGTTGATTTGATGATCAAAAAATTGAAGGTAAAAATGGTTAATACTATTGACTAAACAACAATGATCAAAATTTATTACTAAAACAGTTAAAGACTAACGATACACTCACTTGTTTAGTTAATAAACTCCAACTGAAATATATTACAAAGCAGTTTCAATAATCGATAAGTTAAGGGCTGTGTTTGAGATCAACGCTGAAACAGGAACTTCATTAATGTAACGATATTAAATTCAATCAGTTGATTTACTCAAATTATTTGTTTCTTTTGATAATTTTTTTGAACAAAATTGATGAATAAAAAAATAGATTTTCACTGCCATTGAGCCAAATGGAAAGAGCCCATCAATTAAAAAAGTGACAGGTAAATCCAAAGTATGGTTGAACTGGAATTTGCCTAGGAAAATGATTCAATTTAACTGCTTTTGTTAAACATATTGAATTTCAGAGCTAATAATGAGCCAATTATTGATACAGCAATTAAGATTATTAATCATATCAAAACAATTAGGTGAGATTTTTGGTGAAAACGAATCAAATTTTGCAAATTTAAAGATCGAGAACATTCAGTTTTGAATAATTTCCAAGTTGAATTGATAATATTTGAAATTTTTAATAACCAAAACATTGATAATTCAATTGGTTTGAAATTAAGGTCATTAAAAGCAATTGATTCATTAAATCCCATGAATTGGAACAGTACTGCTAAGAAAATTTTGGCAATAAGAGATGTATAATTTTATAATTCCATTATTATTTGTTTACTAATATACTTTTTACTAAACTTCTGAGTTGATAAACCATAGATTGCAAATTTTTTTCTTATCACATTTCACATATCAGGCAGTTCCAAACACTTATAAATTGAAAAAAAAGTTTATTTCTTTTTCTTTTGATAAGTTTGTTTTGTCTTAGGAAAAAGATACAAAATAGTTTATCAAGCTTGCTTCTAAAATATCCTTCCTCTTTAACAATATGAGCACTATATTTTACCATCAATTTAGTTACAAAATTGATGTTCTAATTTATTGGTAAAAAATTTGTCAATTTTTTTTATTTATTAATATTGATTTTATCAGAATTGTAATTGTTATTATCATAATACTCTTTCGATCTATTTTGCATAGTAGATAGTAGCACTGGATTGATAACTTCAAATATTTAATTGATTATATTTATTAAATAATTCATAGTTTTTGCCTTGTTTGTTTTAGAGCTTGTAAATCACAATCTGTTTTATTTAATTGAAATACTTATAAATGATTTATAATTTATCATTGTCAATCCAAATCGACTCAATGTATTTTACCAGTGCAATTCATCCTCTGATATAATTGAGTAACATTAATACAAAGGTTTGTTACCAAGTTAAAAATTTTATCATCATATAAGTTAACTAAGCAAACTCCTAAAATTGATCACAATTCGATTACGAATAGCATTCCAGTAAGTTATTCAACCAATGAAATGCAATTTTCCGGAAACTTTTTGTAGATGTACGAGAAAGTCAAGAAATTTTTGGGAAGTTGCACTGGGTCACCTTTCTGCGGATCTTGAAACAAATTAGTGCTGTTACAATAAAGAATGCCGCTCAAAAGCT
>JBAKFZ010000304.1:0-10822 GCA_037355385.1 Saccharomycopsis sp. FM-2023a
AAAATGACAAACCACCTGACACTCTTAATTTAAAGATATCTCACCAATAGGTCTAGCCATTATCACTAATATTCATTTAAATCTTCATGGCCTCCGAATGCACATGTAGGAATGCATTTGTTTCCATTACGATCATGAAAAGCATTTGATGCATTGATGTTGGGTTGGTCTGAGAATGCTGTTCAAAATTGAAAAATCTGTAAGATATAAAATTATATCTAACCAAAAACAAACTGTTTAGCATATTAGAAAAAGACAACCAGGAAAACTTTTCAAACCTCTGAAATGTTATATGAAAGAATGTAGGCCTTTTTACTCGAAACTTTTTGATTGTGTTTTCCTTTAATGATACAATTCTATTGTAAATTTTGGAATCTTTTAGTTTTCCTGTATTCTCGTTTCAACTTTCTTGTACCATTCTTCAAATCTTATCAAACAAGTCCCAATTAAACCTACAGTCAATATTTAATAAAATCGTCACATTGCATACGTCGTTAAACGATCAAATTATCCAATTCAACTTTGATAGTATCAAAACTTTTCAAAGCCACAATTGCTCTATTTTTAATATTTAAAGCTTGACCATCATTCAGTAAATTTTTTAAAGTGTCATAAAAGTTTAATTTCATTAAGATATGGTATCTGTCAATAATTGTATAATCTGAACCAGATTTTTCTTCCACCATTTCTTCATCATCATCTTGATCCCAAATCAAATTGGTAATAATCCAAAGACAACTAATTTTTATTTCTGAATATTCAGCTCCAAATTTGAAATTTGAACATTTTTCGATAAGTTTTCCTTTAAAATATTCGAAATCATGTTTCATGAATTCAGGTAAATAATGATAAACATAAAGATAATTAGCTTCAATTAGTATCAATAAAGCAGATTTATCACTAGAAACAGGATTACTAAAATCCAAATCAAGAAAGGCTTTAATTCGAATCATTAGAATTTCATTAGAACAAATGATATTTCTATAAGTTTCTCCCAAAGTAAGTAAATTATTAATAGTATAAAAAATATTGGAAATTAATTTTGGATTTTCAAACAAATTTAATAAAGTTAGATGTTTTAAAATTAGTTCAAAATAAAAATCAACTGATAAAATATTAACATCAAAAGGAATATCTTCATATATTTCTTCTCTTCTTGAGGATATTTCTTCAAGAATTAATGGAAAAGAATAAACAGTATTTCTTAAAACTCCAAAAATTTCAGTTTTATAATCAAATATCATTTTTCTAAGTTTCAAATACTTAAGATTTTTGGCATTGATTAATTTACAATCAATTAATGAACTATCAATCATTAAAACTTTAAATACAAAACCCAAAGGTAATTTAGTTAAAGCTGCATTGAATTTAAAATCACCAGTTGATTGATAGAGAAAGTTTTTCAATAATATTATATTTGCAATCCGATTATTATAAATGGTTTCAAACCTTAGTAATGAGTTATAATTAATATTTAAATACAAATTTGATTTGTCACCAATATTTTGAAAAATTTTATTAGTGTTTGAATTCTTTAAATCAATCAAAAACTCTTTCATTCCTGGAATAATCAAACTGAATGAGTCATTGAAATTATCAAGATATTGTGAAAGTAATCCAAACCTATCATTAACATTTTTGTTAATAAATGGTTTAACATTAATGATATATTCGACAAGTGATAATTCATCAAAATATTTTTTGGTATCATTGATTTCATTTGAATATAGGTAACTTTCTGTCAGATTTTTTTTCACCATTGAAATTATAATATTTCTACTACTTCTTCCTGTATCATAAACATTTGTCATTTCATCATTATAATTCAATTCTAATAAGTAGTTCAAAACCGGAGAAAATTCCAAACTTAAATTAGATAATAATAAAGTAATTAAAGTTTTAGTATCCATAATAGAAGTTAATACTTCTCTTAAACTTTCAAAATTTCCAACACCAATAATAATCATTCTTAACAAATTCTTATTATCAATTTCCGTTAATCCAAACAATTTATTTGCTAATGGTAATATTGGTAAATTTATTCCTTCATTATGTTCTTGTTGAAGTTTTATTAAAAATTTATTAACTGGTAAATTTTCAATTTTCAATAACAAAGAGATTAATAACCATTTGTGGAAACTAATAGCAAAGAAAGATCTTAAAATAATCATATCTGTTGACAAATGTTTGATAAAAGTAATCAAGGTTTGTGATAATTTATTTATAAGTAATAATTTCGGAAATGATTTGTTTAAATAAACAAAAAATTTAACAACTGATTTTTGATCATTCCCCTCAATTGAAAATAAATATTTTTGGAATTTGCTGCAAGTCTTTAGTAATAAAAATAAAACATTTGACAGTAATAAGTTAATTAAATTCCGAATCCCAATTGATGAAACAGTAACCAATCTACTTTCAGAAAAACTTCCATCTTTTTTATCAATAGTTTTCTTCAAAGGCCCGGTAATTGATAATATCTCTTCCAAAACAATTTGCTTGTAAACTTCATTATTTTTACCCGCCATAAAACAATTAAAAATTTCAAAATAATCCATAATCAACTCTAAATCTTCGATGATTGCAAATTTAAATAAAAATTGGTAATCTTCCTTGATCTCTTTAATATCTTTGATAGTAGACAAATACAAATCATATTTGATACATTCTTTAGCAAAATCCAGAGAATAGTTTTTTTTCAGCAGTGGATTATGATTATTCTTATTATTACTGTTAGTCAAATTTTTCTCAAAATTCTTAAAAATCCGTTGTTCTATCAAATCTTTCAATTTGCAAGCAATAATTTTTACAAGATTGTAATTGTTTAATTTTGTTAGAATAAACTCTGGAAACTCAGCTTCATCTTTCAAAAAATCACCTCTTGAAGGGTCAAATCGACATAACTGTAGAATCAATGTTAATGCTTTTTGTTCTTTTATAATTGGAATGTCATTTGAATATTTATATGAGTGAGTGGTGGGTAGTTTCTTGGCAAGATTGGAAACATTAAGATTAGAAATGTTGGTGCCATCATGAAAAATAAATAGACTTAATAGATATGGTAAATATTTTGAGATTGTTATAAGCAATAGATCACTTTCAGAAAACTTCAAATCTCTATCATCCTTTGAATATTTCTTAATATCACTAAAATTGAAATATTTTAATGAATAAGTTTGCAAAACATTCACTGAACCCAATCTTAAATGCAAATTACTTGAATTTAAAAATCCACATAGCACATAAAATAAATTTTTAGGTAAAATTTCGCCAAACAATTTCAAATTTTTCGATGGATCATCAATATTCAAAATGAACGCAAATGAATAAATTAAAGAGGGCAAAAAGGTAGGGACTTGTGATAATTGAATAGGTGAAAGTTTAGGCAATGTATCTTGATAGTAAAACATATTGAACTCAGGATACCTCGAATCTAAGTAATCAATCAATTTTTTATTTAGTTGAAGTAACTCAGAAACTCCCATACTATCAATGCTTTCTTTTTTCCCAGAAAGTTTTAGCAAAACTTGATGAATTGGTATAGCTTGGATAGTATTATTAATAAAACCGTTTGAAGTCAAAGAAGGATTTAACAATGAATCTAAAATTGAATAGCTAACTGTGATTAAATTTTTCAAAAGTAATGGGAATAAGTCTGATTTCATCGAACCATTCAAATTAGATAAATTAGTAATTAAGTTATAGAGATGGAAAATACAAGCACTGTAAGATTCCTGGACACTTAGCACTTCAATAGTTGTCAATCCCATATTTTGAGCTTTAGGTGAATATTGCAACATTGACTTTAAATATTTGAAAAATTCGGGCGTTAAGTTATAAACCATCTTCATGTCTTTACCATAATACAATATCTTTGAAAAAGCTTTCAAGTTCCACGACAAACTTTTCAAAATGGCCGTAGAATCATTTTGATCGTTTAATAGTCTTTCAACTTGAAGTTCAAAATTCTTGATCAAATAATAGATCACATCCACTTTGTAAAGAAGGGATATTGACTCCTGGTATAAAGAAATCAATGAATTGATAATAATTAAAGAGCAGTTTTGAGATTGTAAAGAATAATGAAGATCTTCTTCCTTAGATTCTGCTAGATTGTTTAATATTGCCTGAACAAATGAAAGATGAGTTTTGAGAAATGGAAACTCGTGGAAATCATCATTAACTATCTGATGTGATAACTGTTTCAAAAGCTGTAGCTTCTCATTCTTGGAGAGGTCCTCAAAGGAGGCTATTTTGTCAGTAAGCAGCAGCATTTGATGGGTAGATGAACTAAGATGTTCAATTGGGCATCTGTTAGTATCACAAAAATTGGGGTGTTTTTGTAAAAGCGGTGGTGCTTATGTAAGCATCCAGGGTGTCAATTTTTTTGACACAATTATTAATAGATAACTACAAATAATAAGCATTTATTCTGGAATTGGTGTTAGCCTCTTATACTATATGGGTCTTAGAAATGGCATATTACAAATTTCGTTAGTAGTGAAATTGTTCTTGTGATTGTAGATTTAGCTAATGATAAAAATAGATCTGACCATTGCTTCATAAAAATTTAATTTGCAAGCTACAAGTGTTTACGTTAGCTGATTATTCTTTATTCATGACTGTGACCTCAATTACGACAATAGATAGTTTCACAATACTAAGCAACAACATATCACAATATTATTAAATGAAATAAAAAAGATTAGTTCCAAATTGAAGTCAGATAACACCTCCCAACTCAAACACCAAAAATCATGTAATAAACCATATCCCTTAAAATATTTAAAGTCAACTAGCTGGACAAACTCTTTTCATCTCCATAGTATACATGCCTTCTTTGTATAGTTGACTAGGTTCTTGAGATTTGACGTACTTCCAGCCAATGTTCACGTTACATTGATGACAATAAATTCTTCTAACCAAATAATCCCCACTACGCATTGCCTCGTGTCTAAGTTTTCTGGAAATCCGGACATTGGTGATGGAGTTAAGTAAATAAGCTGGGCCAGTTCTCCCTTGATAACGTCTGCTGGCGATCATCCCACTGGTGGCTAGATGGGTCTTGCATCGAGCACATCCGTAAATGACAGTGTTGCTGCCTTCCTTCAGACAAAAATCCGATATTTTAATCCCCATTGATCAAACAAGGCTATCTAGTTGGTGTTTTGGTAAAGTAAAAGCAAGTTTCTTTAGAAAAGATTCCTGGGATGAGCATATCCGATGAGCTTGCAGGGGCTCAAAATGCTCATAAGCGTCAAATTTACATTATCTATTTGATCCGATACTGACATTTATTGCTTTATCTTCTTTTTCCCAACCCTGGGAGATACGGTCTGGGAGCTTCTTCCTGTTGTGGTCTTCTGTTATTATTTCCATTGAAATTGTTGTTAATATTAGCATAATCTTGTCTATTATTTTCTCCAGTATCTGAACGACCCATTTTAGAATTGTCCGGTACTGATGGTTTATCATCAATGTTTCTCACAGCATTAACATTGTTATTAATGGCATAATGCCATGCTCCAATCTTGTTGTTAGTGTAAAGTTCATCGTTAAAAGCATGAGGATCATTTGGTCTTGAACGACACCAGAATCTAGCTGATCTATCAGCCCCCGCAGAACATAGAACATGACCTAACGGGTGATATTCAAGACAACTGACCCCTTTTTCGTGAGCATAGGGAATGACATGACATGGATCGATTGATGGTGCCAGTTGATTGAAATTATTGTCTTTGTTGTTACCATTGGAATTATTATCGCCATTTTTTGTTTCATTTTCAGTATTGTTATTTGATAAATCTTCCAATTGATGAGAATTAAGTAAATAATGGTTAATTGAACCATCAAAACCCCCTGTAGAAAGCATGTTGGAATGAGCAGGGTTCCAAGCAACACTTGATAAATCTGCTTCATGACTTCTAATAATTAAAAGATCTTTCATGGTCCGAAGATCAAAAATCCGACATGATCTGTCTTTAGACACACTAGCAATAAGTCTAGCAGTTCCGCTTGGTTGAAATTTGGTTTTCACGACAATATGTTTGAAACCCAAAATTGTATTGACACATGTAGGTGATCTTGGATCCCATAATTTAATCAAGTTATCTTTGGATCCGCTAACAATCAAACCAAGATCAGGATGCCAATCACAGCATTTCACATCCCAATTATGTCCTTTAAGAGTTCTTTCTTCTTGACCAGTGGTAAAATTCCAAATTTTCAAAAATCTATCATCACTACAACTAACAAATCTTGAATCGTTTGGAGAAAATGCCAAATCTCTAACACTATCCACATGAGCTTTAACAAGATTGACATTATTGAAATTCGGTTGCCAAAACTTAATCACCCCTTCTTGATCTCCACTGATTAACCAGTCATCATTATGAGAATAACACATTGAATGAATTGAAGAATCATGAGCTTGCATAATGGTTTCAAAATTAAAAGTCATTCCATTCCATAGAGTAAATTCTCCGGCATAATTAGCACTGATCAATCTTCTTCCTTCAGGAGTCCATTTTACAGTATTAATAGAATGTTTTGCTTTATTCGCACTTAAATGAACAAATTTCGTCTGCACATCTAGTATTGGGTTTTTATTTTTATTAGCAGCTGGAGGAAGTAAATCTATCAAGTAAGAAGCTTCCGGTCTAGTGGTTCCAAGTCTTGGTTTTGCAATGCCCATGGATCTTTGGACAATCCATCTTCCAATAGGATTTCCATGGTCAATAATTCTTCGATGTTGGGTTTTCCTCAGTTGAGATTGTAATTGTTGCTCGATATTTTGGAGATATGATTTGGGCTGACTATAATGATTGGGCTGGTTGTTGTTACCACCGCCACTATCGCCACCTCTTCTGTTCTGATACATGATCCAGTACGAAAAAATTTGATAATTGCTGACTGAATTTTAAGTGTTTTGATTTTTTACTATATTTTTTTTGCAGTCCACTTTTTTCTTGCAAATTTCTGGAGATTCGTGCAGTGTTTGCAAAGAATTCATATATTCGAACCAAAAAAAAAACTGATTATGGAGTTGCCGGAGAGTGTCAAGGAATGGGAGATTTCAGAGGAATATGCTGCTATTAATAAGAATGAGCTTGAGTTCCGCACTGCTCGACACATTGTGTATTTCAAAATGTGTCTTAATCTTTTACCACCAAGTGTTCAATCACAAGATTCCAATAAGTTGTCAATCGTTTATTTCTGTCTTGTGGCCATTGATCTATTAAATAAACTTAATCCAATTGTTTATAAAACTGAAGAGGATCGTCAAAAGATCATTGAGTGGGTATACACCTACTACATGGGAGCAGGATTCAGAGGTCTGATTAACCATTCATTTGGTGAAAATAGTTATAAACATCCTAGTTATGATCCCCCACATTTGCCTTCTACTTATTTTGGTCTTTGTGTTCTTTCAACCTTGGGAGATGCTACAATTTCTCAAAGAATCAATCGGTTTGAAATCATGTCATATCTAAAAAAATGTCAGCTTCCGGATGGATCAATTACCACAATTCTTGATATTAATGGTAACCCATTTGGAGAACATGATTTAAGAACTGCATTCATGGCTACTTGTATTAGAAAAATGTTGCAAATTGATAAAGCAACTGCTGAAGAGCGTGCTAAATATGATATAAACATAGACTCTTTAGAAAAGTATATTCATAGTTGTGAAAGTTACGAGGGAGGGTTCGGAGGGGAGCCTTTCGCAGAGGTCCATTCTGGTCATACTTTTTGCGGTTTAGGAGCCTTAAAATTACTTGATCGCTTGGATATGAACACTGTGGAAGCCAAGTATAATAAAACAATTGAATGGCTTTCTGGTCGACAATTCTGGCTCAATAAATACAATAGTGAAGAGTTTAATGGAAATGAATTATTAGGATATGAAGATTTGGGAGGTATGAATGGTCGTGAAAATAAATATTCTGATACTTGTTACGCATTTTGGGTACTTGGATCTTTGAATTTTCTAGGGAAGAAAGATATTGTACATAAGCCTGCTTTAGAATATTTTTTATTAAAAGTTACTCAAAATCGTCTAATTGGTGGGTTTTCTAAGCTGTTTGGAGAAACCCCAGATCCAATGCATTCCAGTCTTGGGATGGCGGCATTGAAACTTATGGGTAGCGAATATACCAAAGACTTGAAAAACCTCAACATGGACATTGTGGTGAGTGAATCTGCTAAAAATCTCCTATATAACTTGCAGTGGTGATGGAAAATAAATCAAATTAGTAAAAGTTGTAAGCTGCAATGTTGGGATTTTGGGGGTATTTTACCCGATAAATCTGGCCGGGCAATCCCCGAGAGATCTAAGGCAAGAACACAAACAAGAGACAGACAACCAGAAGAGCAGCCATTGAACAACGAAGACTCCACCATGGAGTATCTCAAGATCACCAAGGTATGTGACGGCTATCAGACAAAAGCTTTTGGGAATTAGTTCACTAACATTTTCTAGGCGAGCGATGTCACGCTTTACAAAAGAGGCCATTATTATCAAGGTGATTTGCATCTCACCAACCATCATTTAATCTTCACATACCAAGTCAAATTGAGTAACAACAGCGTCGTCACTAAAGAGATGTGGATTTCCTATCCCATAATTGATAGTGTGGAATTGAAATCGGGATCTGGATTGTTGGACGTAATCCATTTGACCAATCATTACAATCAACTTATCGACTCTGAAACCTTTGCCGCCACTGCTGCTAACCAGATAACCGGAGAAGAAATGCTGGGGAAACTGACAGTTGATAATGATACTATAAACGTGATTCAGAACCTACGGGATATCGCCAAATTATATCGTGGGGCTTGCATTAAGATTAAATGCAAAGATTTCTTGAACTTATCAATTGATTTTAAACAAAATGATGTTAATTCCGCCAAAGATGTTTTTGAATCCATAAAAAAGTTAACTTGTGTTACCAGTATTGATGATTTATATGCTTTTTTATACAACCCAATCCCCATTGAAGCAAAATTTAACTCATGGACAATATATGACTTGACTAAAGAATATCAACGTCAAGGTTTAAGTTTTGACGGATCTTCATCACAACCACAAGAATATCCTGGCCAACATAATTGGCGTATAACAAACATTAATAAAGACTATCAATTCTGTGAAACTTATTCAAGACAATTGGTTGTTCCCAAAGTCATATCTGATAATGTTTTGAAGTATGCCGCAAAATTTAGATCCAAAAATAGAATTCCTTGTTTAACTTATTATCATAAAAAAAATGGTTGTTCAATTACAAGATCATCTCAACCATTGACTGGTTTAAGTCAATCTAGATCAGTTCAAGATGAGAAATTGATATATGAAATTTTTATGACCAACCAGAGGTCTGGTGGGGAATCGCTGGTTTCCTCTTCATCCTCTATAGACTCCTCAAATTCATCAAATGACTCAAGTCGGACAACTGGATCCCAAAATAACTTAATTGTTGATGCTAGACCAACTGCTAATGCTATGGCTCAAACTGGTTTGGGAGCTGGAACTGAGATCATTGATAATTATAAAAATTGTAATCGAAAGTTCTTGGGAATTGATAATATTCATGTCATGAGAGATTCGCTTCAAAAAATTAATGAAATTTTGAGAGATTCAGATCTTTTGATTGAACTACCCACATTAAACCAGTCCTCTTTAAATAAAACAAATTGGATTAGACATTTAAAAATTATATTGAATGGGGTGGATTTGGTAGTTAAATCAATTTGTTTCAATAATAGTCATGTTTTAGTTCATTGTTCAGATGGTTGGGATAGAACTGCACAAATTTGTTCATTAGCCGAGATTTGCTTAGATCCTTATTTTAGAACTTTGGAAGGCTTTATGGTTTTAGTTGAAAAAGATTGGTCAAGTTTTGGGCATAGATTTAAGGAAAGATCGGGTCATTTATCTTCAGAAACATTATTTTCTAATAATTTGTCTTCAAGTAGTGAAGTTAATGAGGATCTCAATGAAAATAATTCAAATAAAGATTTTTCTAGTTATGAAGATGAAGGTGGTTTGGGATTTTTTGGTGAAAATGGGTTTGGAATTAATGCAGAATCGATTTTGAATTCAGGAACCGTCAATACTGCCTCTAAATCATTTAGTAAACTTGCCAACCATTTTAAAAAGAAAAAACATATCAAATTTACTTCACCAGTTTTCCAGCAGTTTTTGGACGGTGTTTATCAAATTTTAGTGCAATTTCCTAATGAATTTGAGTTTAATGAGAGATTTCTTAGAAGATTGGTTTATCATTTATTTAGTTGTCAATATGGGAACTTTTTGACTAACAATGAATACGAAAAGTTTTCTAGCAATATTCCAGGAAAAACAAGATCAGTTTGGGATTACTTTTTATCAAGAAGAAATGAGTTTACAAATAAAGATTACAACCCTTCCCCTAACTATCAAGATGATCCAATATTACCAAATGTGGAAAATGTTATTTGGTGGTATCAGATTTATGGTAGAAACAATGAAGAAATGAATGGCTCAAAAATGGAAGCAAAAATTGATAGTGCTAGACTAAATAATAAACTTAATAATATTGTTCATAATGCGACTACTAGAAAGTCAAAAAATCAACAATTTAATAAAGCCACCAGAGAAACTAATTTGAACATTATGAAGCATAATGTTCATAAGAAATATAACGAAGAACTTAGTAGTGGTGATTCTATTGATTTACAAGGGTTAAAAATTGAAGAGAAGGAGTTATAAGTTGTTTACCTAGATCGATCTATAATATATTATAATATAATAATAATTACGAGTATGACATTTTTTTATTTT
>JBAKFZ010000305.1:0-10703 GCA_037355385.1 Saccharomycopsis sp. FM-2023a
AATTTATTTAGAAATAATTTCAATATTAAAAGTTTGAAAATATTTACTTTGCTAATAACCAATTTGAAAAACGATTATGAGTTAAATTTTAATAATAAAGAGTATTTGCAATACTTGAGGAAAATTTTGAAAATATTGTTAAATAATAAAACTTCTATCAGTTATTTGAGAAAAATTAACGAATATGAAAACTTTTTAATGTTTTCATCGAAAATTAATCAAAAAAATAATATTCCAATAATCAAACATTTGGAAAATTATCTAATCAATAAAAGCTCTTCAAGTTTAATAGTTTTACAAAAAGAATTTCTAACTCATCTAAATGATGAGTTTTTTTACCAAAAAGTATTGGAATTCTCAAAAGATTTAGATCAAGAAGATGATTCAATTTTTGCCATTCCTATCAATTTAATGATTCCAATTCTCAAACATGTTTATTACACAAATTCGAATTTTTTCGAAATTTATCATTGGTTCATTTTGAGTAAATTCTTAAAAATAATTAATCAATTGATTTTGAATATTGCCCCGTTGAACTTCAAAGATTTGAGATATCTATTTGATTTATTGAAAATGCTCAAAATTAATGAAAAAAATGAATATGGACAATTTGAATTGATTTTTTTAATTGATTGGTATGATCTTTTGATTTATTTGCAAAACTTTCTACAAGGACTGAATGATTTGTCAAACATAAAGATCAATTCAGAAAATCAATTACCAATGTTTGATGAGTTAACTCAATTAGAATTAAATTTTATAAATCAGATTGAAAAAATTTTAAATCTGTTACCAAAATTTGAAAATAACAGTTTGATTGATGATTTAATGTTCAAAAAAAATAAATACTTTGAAATGTCAAATGGTAAAGTCAAAGAGTTTGGTTTATTGGATGATGATATTTGGTTGTTTTGATGTACTATATGCTTAATCATTGATGATGTTCATTTTAATTCTAAAAAACATGTTGTTTTGTTTTACAAATCTCTTTTAAATATAGTAGTAATATGAATATGAAAAGGTTGTTGATAAAACTTTATAGTAAATTTTTTTCAAAGTTTTTTTTCAGCACTGGGGCTACTGGAGTTTTGCAACGAGGCTTGAATTTTGACCTCATCGATAACGTTAAAGCCATGAAGGTTTTTTTCACCTGATGACTTTCATTTATGGACGAACTTAAAACAGTTAGTTGAGAATTGTTTTTAAAATCATTCCATTTTAACTTCGATTGACCTACTGAGAAGTTCAACTAGTGAAAATTATCTTTCGCCCATGGGCTTTAGTTGTTTGATGGTCCAAAAAAATTATGTTGACATATCTGGCTTTTTTTAAATATCTGAAAGGATTTTTTGGGGTATCTTTAGGCAGTTGCTTATTTTGACATCAGCCTAATGTCTTAACGTTTTTGTTTGTGACAGGAAATGAATAAGGTTGTCTAGCGCTTACAATCTCAATCACCTACTGTAGTAAAGGTAAGGGAACTGACAAACCCGAGACATTAGTTTAATTAGTGATATGAAAATTTGGGACTTTTATTCAGTTATAGACAGTTAACTTCAACATTACTCAAACAATTTAATATTGATAATTCGTTTAAAAATAAAACACTGCATAAAGTTTTTGAAATACAACCAATAACCAACTGTAAAGGTTTCGAAGAAGCTAAAAAAGTGGTAATTCTATTCTCAAAATAATCTTGAACTGGATTGAGTATGACACAATATATCCCAGAGATATGATTTAGGTATAGTACTTTATTTATTCATTTATAAAAATATAATTAGGCGCTATATATTTATATATCAAAACTACAGGTGATTATCAGTAGTATTGAAGTATTTGATTGAAAAAAGAAACCATTTAACAGTTTTTGAACGAAAGGCAAGGGTGTTTTCCTCAAAAGTAAAAAAACTACAAAACTGAACAAGGCACATTTTAACATTTTCTGCGTTTTATTGGTTTCGTAAGTATTATAGTACGGACTTATAGTTGCTAATTCAAATTGATTATTGTGGTTTGTGTATATTAAGACTATTTGGTGAAAAGTTCATCAGGTTTTTTTTTGTTAACAAGTTGTTTCAAAATTTAGAACAATTTTTTCAATGAAACGCTTGTGTTGTAAGTGTAGACCTCTTATAATTGGTTAATCATGATTATAAATATTTAATTCCAAAATTGATAATATTAATTGAAATACTTTAAAGTCATCAATTAGTGTCATGTCTTGAAATCAAAAGTTGCAGTTTTTTGATTATTCCTTCAAAATTTGTGCCAAATGCAAAAATCTAAATAAATCGAATTTAATCAGTGTTTTGCCAATTGAATTGGCGAAATGATTATATGTAATTCATAATATTGGTGAGTAACTCATCTACATTTTCTAAATATGTTATTTCAAGAGTTGATTAATTTGAATAAAAGTATTCTCAAACTGAAAACAAAACTTTTTCGTCGGCGACTAGTTCAAGAACCTCAAGATTAACTGCTTGATTCAAAGAGATACTAAATCAGTCAAGTGCTTGTTTCCGAATTCAATAATTGTTTTAAAACTTACTATTTGTAGTATGAACAATATTCAAAACTGATAATATTCCCCTAATCAAACAAATTACTCATTCACTTTGATTAAATTTATAAATACCGAGTTACATCGTGATAGGATGCTTAGTAAAAATGTTGTTCAGGACAACCCATAAGTCTGTGACTGGAATGTCAGCGGTATACCTCTTTATTGATAGGACATCGCTTAAATTACTTAACAACGATCCTAAGGTCAAGAATCTTATCAGCTGCGTTTAATGTTATTGATCAAAGCTATACAGGGTAGAGTTTCCTTCAACTGAGAGAAGATTGAACATTACTAATTACCATAAGTTGATGTTCAGTACTCCCTCATTGGAATGAACAAAAAAAATATCCTCACATATAGTGGGATGGTTTCATATTAAAAAAGAAAAGAACTTAAGATTGCTGTCTTTGTAATAGAAAATGTTGGACCTGGATATTGAACTTTGGGAAATTATTGAAGAGCAGAAACTCTCACGAGAAGCGTTGAATGTATGATTGAATAAACTCCCTTTACTATAAACATAAAATCAATCTTTAGTTCTCTTATCTTATCTTTGAATGCTTTGGAAACCATCAAGTAAACTACTGGTATTTATGTTTTTTTGAGCATGGTTTATTTGGCTTCAAAAATTCAATAACAGTACTGGTCATTAAAAACAGTTGGATCAATAAATTTTGCGTTAGATTTATCATTATTATATTATGAAAATAAAGATTTCGGAAAATAAAAAATAGATGCAAATTTCCTTATACAGTATAACATAAAGCATCTGTTTAGGAGCTTCTTTTACTCTTCTAATATTGCTCAACTTTTTTCTGGTAGAATATACAGAATGATCAATCTAATGAAAGTAAAGAAAATGTTCATGTTTGCTAAATTATTAATATAAAGACGGGTGTTTTGCACAATTAGCAGCTATTACATTCTGTCTCTGTACACTCAAATAAAGTGCAACTTCCCGCATCAATCATGGAAACAACCCTAAACTGCAAAATGTCTTTTTGATCTGGTTCATTCAAACTGCCTAACGGCACTGAAACAACTTGTTTTTGCAATTGAAAACTTTTGGTGGGCTTTTTGCAGGTGTGTTAGTTAGCCAGTTGTTTCAAAATCTGCCACTTGGCCCCAACATTTTAAACTGTGGGGAGGCTTAAGCAATCGCACTTGCTATGCAATAGAAGACCCCCCACTAGCAATGGCCTCTGTAGGAATGTTTTTCACGCACAAACCCTTCGACGGACGCTGCTTCCGTCACAAAAATTCAAAAATTTCGGCTTAAAAATAGATTTTTTAAAAAATAAACAAACAAAAACATTCAAATCATCAGATCAAAAATTTTTTCTTTCTTCAGGTATCGTTTGTTCCTTCTTGTCCCTCTCCATCCCTCCCCCATCTTCCGCCAGTCCTTTTCATTTATCCTCCCTCCACACCGCTCCCTGTCCCAGTCTCCTTTCGTTTTTTGTCCAATCGTTTCAGCACAATTAATAATTTATTGATCCACAACAAGAACAAGAACAAGAACAATGTCTTACGAGAATCAGGGCTACGATCATGAGGCAAACTCCATGATCAACAGAAAGAAATCCTTGGTTCGGCCAGAAAGAGCGAAAATGAATGCCAACCATCCAAATTTTTACTACTCCCAAGTGGCTACAAGAGAAGCAGATCACATCAATATTCAAGGCTCCACCACGGGGACAAATCCCATCTTAAATCAGGACAACGCCTCATCCATTCATTCATCCCCTGTTAGAAGATCAAAGTCCATCAAGTCTCAGCATCGTGGTCGCCCATCTTTCAACGAAGCTGATGAAGGTGACATTCCATTGGATGACCTCACCGAACCTAATGACCAAGACGACACTTTTAATGAAAGTTATTCTGGAAGAGAATACCGTGATAGCCCTAAAAAGAGAGAAATTTACGGTTTAAACGATGAAAATGGTAGTGGGTTTGGTCAATTTCATCGTAATGAAGAGAATGACGATGATGATGATGAGCTTAGACCTTTAGCTTACAGAGGTTTTAATGAGAATAAGACAATCAAAACTCAAACCGCTAAAAAGTCAATGTTATATAATATGTGGCTATCTTATTGTTCAATAGTCACATTTTGGGCTCCTGCTCCAGTATTGAAATTCTTTGGCATGCCAAAAAAGGAACGTCAAATTGCTTGGAGAGAAAAAATGGGTCTTTTATCTATTATTCTTTACTTAGGTGCTATTGTTGCCTATTTAGTCTTTGGTTTCACCAGAACTGTTTGTAAAAGTCCTGGTGTTAAAATTAGAAATAATAAAGTTGATGGTGGTTATTTAATTATTAATGGTAAAGCTTATGACTTAACCACATCAATGCATCCTGCCGCTGAAGGCATCCCAGCTGGTTCCAATGTTTTATACCCTCCAGTTAATGCCGGCGGTATGGATGGTAGTTTTTTATTCCAAAATGTTAATGGTAATTGCAAAAGTTTGATTGTTCCAAGATCAAATTGTTCTATTCCTTATGATGGTGTTGATGTTGCTTGGTATATGCCTTGTAGATTGTATGCACAAGATGGTTCAACTTCTGCAAATTTCACTAATGAATATTATGATGGTTATGCTTGCCATACTTCTGACTTGGCTCGTCAAGATTATTATGCGTTAAGTTCTGGTGGTGATGTTTATTTCACTTGGGATGATATCACAAATTCTTCCCGAAGATTGGTTGTTTATAATGGTGACGTTTTGGATTTAAATTTAATTAGCTGGATTCAATACACTGATCTAGAATATCCTGCGATTTTTGAAGATTTAAGAAAAGATGATTCTTTAATTGGTAAAGATATTAGTATTCTTTTTGCGGATCCTGCTGGCAAAAGATATGGTAAGTGTTTGCAAGAAATTATTAAAGTAGGTACTATTGATTCCAAAACTATTGGTTGTATTGCCTCTGATATTGTCTTATATACTTTATTAGTTTTTATTCTATCAATTGTGTTTTTGAAATTCATTGTTGCATGTTATTACAAATGGATTGTTTCTCCAAAACAAGGGGCCTCTGTTGATGACCTCAAGTCAATGAACCAAAGATCAAATGCTATTGAAGATTGGTCTGAAAATATTTATTCTCAAGGTCCAATTAAAGAGGTTCCTCAAAATCAAAGAACAGATTTTTTTGATAAAAGAACTTCTAAATTAAGTTTTTTTAGTAAAGGTCATTCAAGAATGTCATCTTTCAATGATCTTGATAAGATGGCTTTAAATAATGTTAATGAAGAAGAACAACGTCTGACTTCAATGGCTTTACAACAAGACAAAATTGATCCTATGATGAGCAAATCTGTTAGTCAAAATAATTTAAGAAATCCTTTTTATGTTAACTCTAAATTAGCTTACTCAAATAATTCTATCTTAAATCCATTTGAAAGTGGCACCATTTCAAGATTTGATGAATATAGTGATTTCAGTAGTTTGGGGACTGATTTAATTCACCCAAGGATTAATTCTCAGCCAAAAGTTGATTTTGAACCATTTGGCTATCCATTAGTTCATACAATTTTGTTAGTTACTTGTTATTCTGAAGATGAAGCTGGTATTAGAACTACTTTAGATTCTTTATGTACTACTGATTATCCAAACTCTCATAAATTGATTTTTGTGATTGCAGATGGTTTAATTAAAGGTTCTGGTAATGATGCTTACACTTCTGATATTTGTATTGATATGATGACTGATCTTGTTGTTCCAAAAGATGAAGTTGAACCTTGTTCTTATGTTGCTGTTGCTCAAGGTTCAAAAAGACACAATAAGGCTAAAGTTTATGCAGGTTATTATAAGTATGATGATTCCACTATTCCAAAAGAAAAACAACAAAGAGTTCCAATGATAACTGTTGTTAAGTGTGGTACTGAAGCTGAACAAAATGCTGCTAAACCTGGTAATAGAGGTAAAAGAGATTCTCAAATTATTTTAATGTCATTTTTACAAAAAATCACTTTTAATGAAAGAATGACGAGATTAGAGTATGAAATTTTGAGTAGAATTTGGTCAATTACTGGATTAATGGCAGATATGTATGAAATCGTTTTAATGGTTGATGCAGATACTAGAGTGTATCCGGATAGTTTAACTCACATGTGTGCCACCATGGTTAAAGATCCAGATGTTATGGGATTATGTGGTGAAACCAAAATTTCAAACAAGGCCTCATCTTTTACTACAGCAATTCAAGTTTTTGAATATTTTATTTCTCATCATCAAGCTAAAGCTTTTGAAAGTGTTTTTGGTTGTGTTACTTGTTTACCTGGTTGTTTTTGTATGTATCGTATCAAAGCTCCGAAAGGTCCAAATGGATTTTGGGTACCAATTTTAGCTAATCCTGATATTGTTGAAAGATATTCTGATAACGTGATTGATACATTACACAAAAAGAACTTATTGTTATTAGGTGAAGATAGATTTTTATCAACTTTAATGTTAAGAACATTCCCGAAGAGAAAACAAGTTTTCATTGCTAAAGCTGCTTGTAAAACGGTGGTTCCAGATGAATTTAAAGTTTTATTATCTCAAAGACGTCGTTGGATTAATTCAACAGTTCATAATTTGATGGAATTGGTATTAGTCAAAGATTTATGTGGTACGTTTTGTTTTTCAATGCAGTTTTTAATTTTTATTGAATTGATTGGTACATTAGTTTTACCAGCAGCTATTGTTTTTACAATTTATGTTATTATTTTTGCAATTGTGTCCAAACCTACCCCAGTTTTAACGTTAGTTTTATTAGCAGTTATTTTTGGTTTACCTGCAATTTTAATTGTTTTTACTGCTAGTAGAATATCTTATTTCTTATGGATGTTCATTTATTTGTTTGCTTTACCAATCTGGAATTTTGTTTTACCAGCTTATGCTTATTGGAAATTTGATGATTTTAGTTGGGGTGAGACACGAAAAGTTATAGGAGATTCGGCTCATGAAAAAGAAGATGGTGATTTCGATGCTAGTAATATTGTTATGAAAAGATGGAAAGAATTTGAAAGAGATAGAAGAAAGACCGATCACATTTCTATGCCAGGCGAAGCTTGGAATCCTTTAAATGATAATAACAATAACGAAGATGGTGATGAATCTAGTAATATGTTGAAAATTCCAGCAACATCCACAGTTCAACTAATCAATTAATTGTGGACAAAAAAAGTTTTTTATTTTTTTAATTTCAATTTTTACTACCCCCTTGCTTATTTCATTGTACAACTAGACATTGTCATTTATTTATTTACTATGTATTTAACAGAAACACAAAAATCAAGACTTTTGCATCATTTTATAACAGTTTTAAGTAATTTTGAAAAATTGTAAGTCAAAGTGTTCCCGTGACCAATGTTTTTGTAAATAAAAACTGGTAAACGTGGAACCATCAAAAGTGTCAAATTTCTTTTATAAAACAGCTTTGAATTGCCCTGAATTGAGTTCATAACCCCAAATGTCGGTGATTGCGGCTCTTTCCACTGATCTTCTGAATTTGATTTCCGAATCGCGAAGAAGAAATAGCGAAATCAAACACGCCACGGAGTATTCATTGAATCTTTTAAAAACTTTTGAATCATCGAAATTATCAGAATCCGAATTTTTGACATTGATTTCCAAAGATTCCAATTTTATTATTCCATTTATACTATCATGTCAATCACGAAATGCCAAATTTTCTACCATTGCTATTCATTGTTTGCATCGTCTTATAAATAATCATGGATTATCCATTAAAAATCTTGATAACATCTTAGATTCATTAATTGAGGCTTCTAATTTACCAATTGAGATTCAATTGAAAGTTTTACAATTATTGCCTGTGATTTATCAAGAGTTTGGGTGGTCGATGAATGATAAATCAATCAGTAAAATATTATACATTTGTGCAATTCTACAAGGTAATAACAAACCTCAAGTGGTTATTAATACTGCAGCGGCAACTTTACAACAATTGATTATTTTCATATTTGATAAAGTCAATGAAGAAGATAAATTGGAAAATGGCCAAGTTGAGAAAGTTAATGAAGTGAAAATTGATAATAATAAAAGTAATTTGGTTTCTAATAATGTCTTTGATTGTTATAGAATTTTTGATGATTTATGTTCTTTAATTGAACATCATAAACCTACTTTTTTACAATTCAATTATTTATCAGAAACATTCCTACTTGAGTTGATTGAATCGATTTTAAACAATTTTACTACCGTTTTTCTTAATCATGTTGAATTAGGTTATTTATTGAGATTCAGAATCACTCCAATTTTTTTGAGATCTTTATCAATTCCCACAAAAGAATTTTCAGTAGTAGTAAGAATCTCTAGAATCATTTATTTATTGGTTAAAAATAATTTGGGTATTTTGAAAATTGAATGTGAAATTGTGATTTCCTTATTGAATCATTTAATTTTGAATGATATGGAATCACCTTTATGGAAAAAAATCTTGGTTCTAGAGATTTTTGATTTAATTTTTCAAGATTTTAATTTAATCGAAGCAATTTTCAATGAATATGATTATAATGATGATAGAAAACATGTTATTAATGATTTTTTAATCAATTCTTATTGTTTGATTAATTCCAATAAATCAAAAAACCTAATGAATTTTAGGTCAGTTTTACATCCTCCAATTAATAAATCAATCAATGAAAATGACAATAATGAGATATCTACTATTCCAAAAGAATTCATAATTGACAGTTCCTCAGATAAATATAAATATATGGAAATGTTGGATAAAACTGAACCTCCTGAAGTTCCTGAAAATTATTTGCATTATTTGATTTTACTGTGTTTTAACTCCCTAGCCGAAGGAATTGGCAAAAAGGTTATGGATCTTTCTATCAATGAAGCTAATAATAATATTAATCTGGATCATTCAAAAAAATTGGTGAAATTTTTAGATAATGAAAAGACCATTGAATCATCTCCATTAAGATTAGAAATTCTATTATCCAAAGCAATTATTAACAAATCCTATAAAGCTTTATTATCAACGTTTGAACTATTTTTATATTCTAAGCTTTCAAATGAATGTTTCCATAATTTAATTAGATCATTACAAAAACTTTGTTATTCATCAGGAATTTTAGGATTAAATCAACCAAGAGATGAAATCATAATGTTATTTTCGATTTCCACCATTAATAATTCAGATGATTCGATTTTTGGCATTGATCAGTCTTCTCAAGAAACCCCAAGATCAAGTATTGATAATCTGAGACAATCAATTGAATCAAATAATCATGAAAAAACAGTGCCCAAAGAAACAAGGTCTTTTGGAGAATCAATATTTGGTTCTTTAAGTTCAAGATTTTCAACCCATGCTACTAATTTGAATCAAAATTTAAGCTCTTTAGCTAATACTATTAGCAATGCTACTTCAGTTCCAACCAGTCCCGTTGTTCACAATAATAATAATCAAATCATTTTACATTCTAGATATATTAATTCCAGAAATCTTATTACTTTGAGAGCGTTGATAAATTTGGGGATTTCTTTGGGTTCATCATTAGGAGATAATTGGAAAAATATTTTTATCACATTACAATGGGTTAATTATTATATAAATGGACCACCAGAAAATTTTAACAAAAAATTCATTTATAATAAAACCAAATATGGGAATATGCCAATAATCAAAACTAATGAAATTCAAGTGATTCAAAATTCTATCAAAAAATTATTTGATTCATCAAAAGATTATACTTTACATGGATTTGAAATGGTCTTAAAAAATTTGATCGATTTATCAAATGAATTAATTTCTAGTGAAAAATCAAAAGAAGTGGAACGTCACTTATTTGATTCCATCGTTGTATTTGTGATGAAGACTATAAAAAATGATGAAAAATACCCTTCATTAACTAATAATTCCTTATTACCTTGTTACTATAGTAAATATTATTTTTTGGAATTGTTAGGAACTTTTTCAATTATTAATTCTCAAAGATTTTTAATGGAATTAATGGAAATAAATAGTTTGTTGATTAATGATGATAGAATATAATAAAATTAATGAAACTTTGACTCAGTTGATTGAACAAAAGGGAGTCTTTCAAGGAATTGTTTTATTAATTGAGACTTTTTATAAGTTGAAAAAATAAACGTTTGTTTCGCTTACAAAT
>JBAKFZ010000306.1:0-10700 GCA_037355385.1 Saccharomycopsis sp. FM-2023a
AAAAAATCGGGGTTTTGCAAAACTGTCAAATTACCAAACCAAACATTCTCACTGAACTGTTTTGGAGCCAGATCGTTATTCAAATAATCATGATTATAATCATTATTCAACACTTGTAGATGATTTGGTCCATTTTTCATCAAATATATCAACTATGAAATTAGAATCATTACTTGTGTTTGTTTGAGTTTCTTAGGAATGATTATAATCAGTAATAATGATTTATTATATTGGAAATTAATTGGAATTATATTTGCTTCATTGTCTTCAGGTTTGGGGGAAATTACATTTTTAAGTTTAAGTCATTATTATAAAGCTTTGAGTCTTAACAGCTGGAGTTCCGGTACTGGGTTTGCAGGAATCTTTGGATCATTAAATTATTTAATTTTAACAACTTGGTTAGGTTTAAGTGTTAGAAAAAGTTTGAATTTATTTTGTTTATTACCATTTTTAATAATGATTGTATTTTGGAAGATATTACCAATTAAGAAGGATATAAATGAATTTGATATTTTTAACATTTTCAAAATGAGAAATCTTGGAAATCTTGAAGAGGAAGAAGTTTTCTTGAATAGTGTTGATGACATTGATAACGATAACAACAATAATGATAATAATAATAATAATAACAATATGAAAGACACTTTTAAAAAAATCAAGCCTTTGATTATCCCATATATGATTCCATTAAGTACAGTTTATATATTTGAATATTTGATTAATCAAGCCATTAGTCCAACGTTGTTATTTGATATTAAAGAAACTCCATTTAAAGAAACTCGAGATATTTATGTATTTTATTCATTTTTATATCAAATTGGAGTCTTTGTATCTAGATCATCCGGTAATTTTATTAGAATTAGAAAACTTTATTTGCTTAGTTTTTTACAATTACTAAATTTACTAATTTGCCTAATTGAAAGTATGAATTTTTTTAACAATAATATTTATATAATCTTTTTAATCATTATTTGGGAAGGACTATTAGGGGGTAGTTCCTATGTGAATACATTTCAATTGATTAATGAAGAAGTGGAAGTTGAAAAACGAGAATTTAGTTTAGGAACCGTTAGTATTAGTGATTCCTTGGGTATTGGAATTGCTAGTTTGATTGGAATGGTATTAGAAGGGAAATTATGTGAATATCAAGTATCACATGGAAGAGATTATTGTATAAATTAGTATAAATAAGTACTTAATAATATATATTGACACATGTTGAGAATATTATGCGTAGTAAAAATGGCGTAGAATTGAATTTATTAATGGCCCAACAAAAAAAAGTAAAATTATGTTGAGCAAAAGACTTAAAAAACAGCCAATAAAAACTATGGATTACTAATTTTGGTTGGAAATTTTGGCGTTTGTGTGTTATTGAAAAGGAGTTAAGAAGTTATTGATAAGGGAGTCGAAGAGAGAGTTATCTCCAAAAAAGAAACGCCTCATAACAAATAACTAATAAATAACTAATGAAAAACTACAACAATATAATTTAAAAATGTAGGATTACTAAAACTGTAAACACATTTAATACCTTCCTCGTATACGTTTAATAACTGAAACATTTTATTCCCTTTAGAACTCATAAATTATCTCAAGTTACTTATTAATAAATAAAAATTTTTATTATTTTACTGTGAAAAATCTTAAAAAAATCTTTTCTTTTTCTTTTTCTCTTCCCATCCCATCTTTATTAACATAACCCATCAATATCAAATAATGACTTCTGTTGTTGTTACTGGGAATAATCCTTTGGAAAATGGTACTAAGACTAGTACCACCACCACAACCAGCACCTCTACTAAAAACAACATCACTACTTTAGATCAACAACCTTTGTCTGCTATTGACACTTATGGTAATGTCTTTGAAGTTCCTAATTATTCAATCGGTGATATCTTAGGTGCCATTCCAAAAGAATGTTATCAAAGATCTGCCATTAAAGGTCTTTCTTATGTGGCCAGAGATATCATTGTTATGTTAACTGCTGGTTATTTGGCAAACACTTTTATTCCAACATTAAATAACTTCTATTTAAGAACTGCTTTATGGACAATCTATTCAATTTTCCAAGGTCTTCAAGGTACTGGTTTGTGGGTTTTAGCCCATGAATGTGGTCATAGAGCTTTTTCAAATTATGAATGGTTAGATCATTTTGTTGGTTGGGTTTTACATTCATTTTGGCTTGTTCCATTTTTTTCATGGAAATTTAGTCATGCTAAACATCATAAATCAACTGGTCATTTAACTAGAGATATGGTTTTTGTTCCATTTAATAAAAAAGAATATTTGGAATTAAAAAATGTTCATACTTTGAGTGAATTAACAGAAGAAAGTCCAATTGCTGCTTTAACTCATTTAATAAAACAACAATTAGGTGGTTGGCCTGCTTATTTACTCTACAATGTTAGTGGTCAAGTTTATAAAGGTTATGAAGATAAAAGATATTTAGTCAATCATTTCAATCCAAATGCACCAATTTTTGATAAAAATAATTATTACTATATTTTGTTAAGTGATTTGGGGATTTTAATTCAATTAACCGTGGTTTATCTTTGGTACAAAAATTATGGCGGTTTCAACGTTTTTGTTAATTGGTTTATTCCTTATCTTGGTGTTAACCATTGGTTAGTCTTTATTACCTTTTTACAACATTCTGATCCAGTTATGCCACATTATGAAAGTCACGTTTGGAATTTTGCTAGAGGTGCCGCTGCCACAATTGACAGAGAATTTCCATTTATTGGACCATACATGTTCCATGATATTATTGAAACTCATGTTGCTCATCATTACGCTAGTAGAATTCCATTTTATAATGCTAGAAAAGCTACTGATGCCATGAAAAAAGTTATGGGTAAACATTATAGATTTAGTGATGAAAATATGTTTGTTTCTTTATGGAAATCTGCTAGATGGTGTCAATTTGTTGATGGGGATAATGGGGTCAAAATGTACAGAAATATCAATCATCTTGGTGAAGCTCCAGTTGATGTTGATGGGAAAGTTTTGAATTAGCTATAGATACTGTTAGGTATTTAATCATTAGGTGTTTATCATTAGGTGTTCAATCATTAGGTTTTAAAGTAGTTTTATTATAGATTGTTATAGACTATTTATAGATCATATATCATTTAATATTCTTTGGTATGATTATATTATACTATTTCTATTATTGTAGTTTACTGTACTAGTTGTGTTAGTTATCACAACTTTTAACTATTAGCAAACGACTTATCAAAACACCTTTGCAACAGTAATATTTAAATAATAAGCAAATCAGTAATTCTTGTAAGATTTTAAGTAAATGTTTGTTACTAGGTGTTTGATGATAAATGTTAATGCTGACATCAGTAAAAAACATGCTTACCTAAGAAAATGCGATCAAAAATTAATAATAATAATTATTAACTGGGAATTTAATGATCATATTATTAACAAAGCAACACTAGAAATGAGCTTTTATCTGTCATTAGACTCACGGAGTTTGGACCCTGAATCCCCCACAATATTCGAAATCATATCGTCAAATGAACTTTCCGAATTGTTAACTCCTTCAGTTAAATATATTTTTGTTCATTTTACTCACAAATTCCCTAAATACTTGTTGAAAATCTACACTTATTTCGATGAAATCAATTTATTTTCAAGATTAATACTTGAGTATAACTTTCTAAAAAAATGGAACTCAACCTTTACAGAAAAGTTTTACGGGATAAAAAGATCGTCCAACATTGGAATCAACTTCAAAAATTCCACAGAGTTAAAACATTTGAAAAAAAAATTAAATCATAAACAAATTTGGGGTTCTTTGTTCTTTTTACTAGGTGTTCCGTATTTGAAAGAGAAACTTGATGTAATTTTTGAGAAATGGAATGCTGACTACTTGATAAATAAAAACAATTATTCGTTAAATAGTAAAGACTCAAAAGTTGTTGGTAAATTCGTTTTCTTAAAACTTTATCCAATACTTAATTGTCTCATTACTATTTTACAAATTTTTTTGAAAATTGGGTTTATTTCAAACAAATCAGTATTCCCCACAATTTCTAGTTATTTTTTGAATTTCAAGTATTTGAGATTATCAAAATTTGATTTGATGGAAAACCCCAAAGATAAAAAACATATAACCAGAATCAGACCCTTAAGTTTGGGTGAATCAATCAATCAAAGTTTATTAACCAAAATATTAAAACCATTCAAGATTTCATTTATTAATATATTTGATAAATCATTTCCCATCTTGATGTTTAGTTTGAAATTTTTTGAATGGTGGGAACAAAATGATTTTGTTAGATCAATAATCAATAATAAGAACAATTTCTTGAAGAACTTTATTGATCAATACAAGTTTTTCCCATCTCCAAACACCGTCAAAGTTGATGAAAAAGTCAGTAATGAACAGTATTATAACCACGAATATGAAAATTGTGCAATTTGCCTGAAAAAAATTCAAAATCCATGCGTTATTGAAACTGGTTATACATTTTGTTATCCTTGCATTATGAATTATTTAACCGAACCAAAAGATTTTGAAAAAGCTGGTAGATGTCCAATAACCGGTACTAAATTGCTTGGATGTGAATATGATGAAATCGATAAGAAATGGAATGTTAATGGGGTAATAAAACTTGTTAACTAATGTTGGTAAAGTACCGCGCGAAGGGCTCCCCTCGAGCAACATCAATAAAAGAAAAGAAAGGTAAATAATGACCTTGAACTCCCCACAATCTGCCCCACTTGCCATCAATCATTAACCTCTCATAATAAACTACTAAGTTACAACTTATCAAAAAGGTTGTTACAGTTATATAAGAAAACTCAACATTGCCACACATCAATAATTTGACACATTTTGTGACATTTTGTGTCAAATATTTTTTCAATTTTCAATATATTCTTATCACTAAACTCAAATAATTTTCAATTTAAGTAATGTCACTCATATATTTCCCCATCTTCAATAAACCCTTATAACCGAAGAAATGTCATCAGTTAGTTTTCATAAAGCAATATAAATAGCCTCGATTCTCTGTTCAAATTATACTTTCTCAACTATTATAATAACAACCCAACAACAAAACAACCCAACAACTACAACTGCCACACCATGCCTGCTCCTGAAAGTCCATACTACGACATTATCATCCTTGGTGCGGGATTCTCTGGAATCCTTGCTCTTTATGAAGCTAGAAAAAGAGGCTTAAAAGCTCATATCTTTGAAAGTCAAAACGATCTTGGTGGTACTTGGAAAGCCAATAATTATCCAGGAGCCAGAGTTGACTCTGAAGTACCAGTTTATGAATTAATTATCCCTGAAGTTTATGATACTTGGAGTTGGTCTGAAAGATTTCCTGATTGGAGAGAACTTCGAAAATATTTTGATCATGTTGAAAATGTCTTGCATATCAAGAAGGATACAACTTTTAATTGTTTTATTGATGATGCTAGTTTTGATTCAAAATCCGGATTATGGACTATTAGAAATAAAGATGGCTCAGTTTCAGCAAAAGGTAAATTTTTCTTCCCATTGATTGGCTTTGCTTCTAGAAAATATACCCCAGATTTCCTCGGATTTGAAAAATTCAAAGGGGAAATTTTTCATTCCGTTAATTGGCCCGAACCAGTTGATCTGGATTATTCAGAATTAAAAAACAAAAAAATTGGTGTTATTGGGACTGGATCAACCGGTGTGCAAATTATTCAAGAATCGGGACCTAGATGTAAAGAGTTAACGGTTTTCCAAAGGACTCCAAATCTATCACTACCAATGCAGCAACAGAAATATCCAATTGATAATAAATCAAAATATCTCGATGATTTGTCAAAAAGATACAATAACCCCGGTGGATTTATCAATCCAGGTTGTGAAATCAAAACTTTTGATCATGACCCCAGGGAACGTGAAAAGTTTTGGAATTCGTTGTTTGATTATGGAGCTTTTTTATTCTGGGTTGGCAATTATTCTGATTTCTTCTTTAATGAGAAAGCCAACACTGAAGCATACAATTATTGGAGAGATTCTGTTCATAAAAGAGTTGAAGATCCAGTTGTTGCTGAAAAATTAGCTCCAAAAATCCCTCCTCATCCAATTGGGACAAAAAGACCAAGTTTGGAACAAAATTATTTTGAACAATTCAATAAACCCAACGTTCATCTTGTTGATGTCAATGAAAACCCTATCAAAGAATTCTACGAAAATGGAATTATCACTGCGGATAACATGAAACACGAATTAGATTTATTAATTCTTGCCACGGGATTTGATTCAAATACTGGATCATTTAAGAATTTCAATATTTGGAACAAAGATCACTCCAGAACCATTGGCGATGAATGGGATAGTGAAGATGGGTGTTCAACTTATTTGGGACTTTCAGTGGCGGATTATCCAAACATGTTTTTTACCTATGGACCACAAGCGCCAACTGCTTTTTCAAATGGTCCAACTTGTATTCATTTACAATTAGAATATATTTTTGAGATTATTGATAAGATGGGCAACGAAAGTATCAAGATTATTGAGCCGACTAAGAAAGATCAAGTTTTGTATCGGAAGAAAGTTGATGATTTTGCTAATACAACTTTATTCCCAAAAGCCAAGTCTTGGTATATGGGGGCCAATATCCCTGGCAAGAAAGTTCAAATGTTGAACTTTAGTGAAGGGGTTCCTGGTTATTATCAGTTATTACAATTGAATTCTAAGAAGAATTTTGAAGGTTTTGAATTTTTTAAAGATTGACTGTTTGCACTCAGCTTTATGTTAGCTTTACAAGTCACCTTTTGGAGTTGATGAACTTGGAACAAAAATGAAAATATTGCTCATGAAGACATGGTAGAAAGTGCTTGTTACAGTGACTTTTCCAAATTTAATATTTACAGTATGAAAATATGGCCAATCATGAAATCATTAATTCTTAATCCAAAGAAGGAGAAAGAGTATTGAAAGGGGTTTACTTTCTATTAAGAGATATACCTGGTTTTTGCTATAAATAACATATGTTTTTTGTTATAAATTCTTATAAATGATATATTTTTTTACTATTTGAATATTATGATGTATAATACTATTGGTATCATTTGTAACCTTTATTGAATTGACACATAGTATTGTTTTAATAACTACCTCGGCAACTAAAGTACACGATATTACCTTCAATTTGAAATGTTATTGTATTGGTTCTCTAATTACATGTGTTCAAAAGAGATAAATTACGGATTAACTTAATCGGAACATTGATAGTTGAATCTCTATTAATTGGCTCCAACTAATCAAAAAAAACTACCACTTTGATCTATCAAAAAGTAATAATGAAATCTTTTCATTGATAAATCAGTAGTTTTGCAGTACATTAATTAATTTTTTAAGCCTTTTGCTCTATCATTTGGCAAAAAGTGACCAAATAATTCCACATGATGTAAATATTACAATTTTGGATCTTAGTTTCATTAAATATTGACATCTCAGTACTTAAAATACTTTTGCTAATAAAAGGTATTTATGTGAACGATTATTGTACTGTTTGCTTTAGCTGCGAGGGCTTTGGTGAAGGCCAATACGTCGAGGAATGGGATTCTGGACTGAGAACCAATTCAGTGGTTATTTTCAATAAATAATATGGATAGATTGGTTGAAAATCTAGGGTTCCAGTTAATTTTTCAACATGAATGAAAGTCAAGACTTCTAAAGACTTATGTAACAAAATCAAGCTTAATTGAATGTTCGAAAATGTTACAATTGAACTTTACTGACCATATTTTTACCTATAAATCAATAAAATAATACCATTAAAAGATCAAATTTTTTTGATACAAATGAAAGATTGATAAGAATATATCTAAAATATACAATTTAAAAAGCAATTTAAAAAGCAAAAGTAATTCTATCAAGGTTGGGAGCCACCACTATTTTTTGATTACGATTCCTTTACTTGGATCTTCAAATACCATTTTTCCTCTATTTCAGTTTATGATTCAAGTTTCCCACTGTTGTAATTACGTAACATGATATTTAAAATTTGTTATCAGTAAGTGTACAAGAAAGCTTGAGAATATATAATTTTATGGTTATCACAAAAAATATTTTCGCCTAAGATAATTGAATTGAAATTTCTGAGGAAGTCCATATGAAAACCTTAATTGAAATCGCTAAAGTAGACTCAATAATGCATATTTGAATGATTTGATTTGGATCTAAAGTCAATACAGAACCAGCTCAAATTGATCAATAAATTGAACAAAAAGTTTGTGGATTTGAGTTATCTAATGGAGTTTTGATCCTTAGTACCAGTTTTAGGAATCTTTTTAACTTTTGACTTTTTCAACTTTGAGTTTTTCATTGATACCCAAATCTCTTTATTTCAAACACTTAGGTTATTTCAAGTTTTAACTAGTCTATCCAATTACTCATATGAATATTTAATTCCATGAGTCCCCATGACATTGCAATTACTTTAACCGCAAGAGTTCAAATTTTTTCTTTAAGAGTAAGACCAGTTATCAAAACCTCCAATAAGTGCTATTAAATTGCCCAGAAGTATGAGTTTGATAAAGGAATAAGAGCAAAAATGGAAAGTTTGTAAACAAATTTGGTGGTCTTCCCCTCTTTCCCCCACTATTCAACAAAAGAAAAAGTAAATCACAATCTTCAAACTCCCCACAAATTGCCCCACTTTCCAAGTCAACTTTACAGTTTAAACCTTATTGATATTGACTGAATGTTTGTTTAATACTTGATATTACCTATTGCCACTCCGAATAGTTTGACACATTTTAAAGATAGTCTTAACACTAACACCAAAATAATCTTCAGTTTTAGTAATTTCACTAATAAACTTCCTTATCTTTGTTGAACCCATATATTTGAAGAAATGTCATTAGTTGATCTTCCCAAATTAATATAAATAGCCTTGATTTTCCTCTTCACATTAGAAATTATTGAGTATTACAACAATACAACACAACTTCAAATTTACACTATGTCTATTTCTGAAACTCCATACTACGATATTCTCATCCTTGGGGCTGGATTCTCGGGAATCCTTGCTCTTTATGAAGCTAGAAAAAGAGGTTTGAAAGCTCATATCTTTGAAAGTCAAAATGATATTGGTGGTACTTGGCAAGCCAATCGCTATCCAGGTGCCAGAGTTGATTCTGAAGTACCTGTTTATGAATTAACTATTCCTGAGGTTTACAATACTTGGAATTGGTCCGAAAGATTTCCTGGTTGGAGAGAAATTCAAAAATATTTTGATCATGTTGAAAATGTTTTGCGCGTTAAAAAAGATACAAATTTTAATTGTTTTATTGATGATGCTAGTTTTGATTCAAAATCCGGATTATGGACTATTAGAAATAAAGATGGCTCAGTTTCAGCAAAAGGTAAATTCTTTTTCCCATTGATTGGATTTGCTTCAAAAAAATACACTCCAAATTTCCCCGGATTTAAAGATTTTAAAGGAGAAGTTTATCATTCAGTTAGTTGGCCAGAACCAGTCGATTTGGACTATTCCGAATTAAAAAACAAAAAAATTGGGATTATTGGTACTGGATCAACCGGTGTGCAAATTATTCAAGAAAGTGGACCTAGATGTAAAGAATTAACAGTTTTCCAAAGAACTCCAAATTTATCATTACCAATGCATCAAAAAAAATTGTCAATTGATGATGATAAATCAAAATATCTTGATGCTTTATCAAAAAGATTCAACAATCCAGGAGGATTTCTAGACCCTGCTTGTAAAATTAAAACTTTTGATCAAACTGCTGAAGAACGAGAAAAATTTTGGGATTCATTATTTGAGAATGGAGCTTTTTTCTTTTGGATTAATAACTATTCTGATTTATTTTTTGATGAGAAGGCTAACAGAGAAGCTTATAATTATTGGAGAAAATCTGTTCATAAGAGAATTAATGATCCAATTGTTGCTGAAAAATTAGCTCCAAAAATTCCTCCTCATCCGTTTGGTACAAAAAGACCAAGTTTGGAACAAAATTATTTTGATCAGTACAATAGACCAAATGTTCATCTTGTTGATGTTAATGAAAACCCTATTAAAGAATTCTACGAAAATGGAATTATTACTGCAGATAATAAAAAACATGAATTGGATTTATTGATTCTTGCCACGGGATTTGATGGAAATACAGGATCATTCAAGAATTTTAATCTTTGGAACAAAGATCATTCCAGAACCATTGGCGATGAATGGGGTGGTGAAGATGGTTGTTCCACTTATTTGGGACTCTCGGTGGTGGACTATCCAAACATGTTTTTTACCTATGGACCACAAGCGCCAACTGCTTTTTCAAATGGTCCAACTTGCATTCATTTACAAATGGATTATATATTTAAAATCATTGATACAATTAATGATGAAAATATCAAAACTACTGAACCAATGAAAGAATATCAAGTTTTGTATCGGAAAAATATTGATGATTATGCTGCTACCACTTTATATCCAAAGGCAAAATCTTGGTTTATGGGGGCCAATATCCCTGGTAAGAAAGTTCAAATGTTGAATTTTAGTGAAGGGGTTCCGAGTTATTATCAACTATTACAATCAAATACTGAAAAAAATTTTGAAGGTTTCCAATTTTATAAAGAATGAGTTTTTCCATTTTCTGTGAAGAACGAGCAGATTCCATGTGAAATTTACTTATCTATTACACATACTATACCTATTACTATACCGAAA
>JBAKFZ010000307.1:0-10666 GCA_037355385.1 Saccharomycopsis sp. FM-2023a
AATAAATATTTGATTAATTAGAATATTTATTGAAAGTTTAAAGGATTATTCCTCAGTTGATTATCACTATAAAATTGGTACAAATTATGCCCGAACTTATAGCAAACAACCTAGTAAACTTTTATGAGAATTACATTTTTTAATATGCCACAAAAAAAAAAAGATGATGCATGTCAGTAAACACAAAACTAAAACTTTGTACAATTGCTAGTTCCTTTTGTCGATAATATAACATGTCTGGATCTTTGATCTTATATTATATGATTCCATTAAGAATGGCATATAAGCTCTGAGTTTCTTCACTTAATAGTTGACAAATACTCAAAATAATTTCTCATTTCTTCAAAAAGTCTTTAAAATCTCGTACAGTCATCCCAATTCAATCATTTAAATCTATCTATAAAGATGTTGATATGGCAATGGAATGAATACTTAATTAGAGTAGAGTGTATATGAGAGAAGTATGTTATTGAGCCCAAACTCAGTACAAGATCCCCTTTGTTTGAAAAAATTTGTAAATCCCTTTTACTTAAAAAAATCAGTTCTCAAAAACTATACGCGATCAAATTTCTCAACTTACTAATCAAGTTCAGAAAAATTTAATATGCTTACTTGGATTAATAAGTTAGAATTCTGCGTTGTTATGTATTCAATTTTTATAATCAATGATAAAATGAATTGAAATTTATCCGTCTATTCGGCCCATGGGCCATTCGCTTTTTGTGAAAACCTTTCTAACAAAGTATAACAGAAATGAAGACATTGTAATTCTCATATATAAAGTTAGCTAATTAATAACATTGAAGTGGTAGGACATAAGATTGCACCTTTAAGAATATCAAAAGAGTTTAACCTCTGTGAAAAAATCTTTCTTATGGAAATGTTCGTTCTATAAACCATAAATTTAAATCGCTTCTTGTTCAATTGTATTTCAATTAGAATCGACGTTATCTCAATCAACATTTTTTGAAAGATTTCTCAAAAACCAAAATAAAAAGCCCTACACGGGGCTCGAACTCGCAACCTTTCGATTAAGAGTCGAATGCACTACCGATTGTGCTAGCAAGGCAAATAATCAACCCTTTTTACATTGTAATTTTGGATTAGCTGATTTGAATGTGTGGTGGTGCGATTATGGCGACAAGAATAAAAATAAGGATAGTTATGAATCTTTTCAACTGCAGTAGTCTAGAAAAAACATTTGAAAAAAATATGCGAACTCTGTGGATCGAACACAGGACCTCCAGATTACAGAACCGAAGTCTTCTTCAGTCTGGCGCTCTCCCAACTGAGCTAAGTCCGCTAGTTGTGTTCTTTTTTTTTCTCGTGAGTTAGTTACGAAATGTTATTAATAAAAGTTTTTAAACTGGTTTGATGAGATGAATCCTCATCTCCAACTTGAGATTATTAGAACGGTTTGAGGAGTGGTTAAGCTTAGTAGGGGGCTGATTGATACAGATTAAATTAAGTGGAGGAAATATGAATTGATTAAAAATGTTCTCAAAGTTCAATGCATCCTTTCAAACTCATACATATACCTGAGGTAGAAATAAGTATCTAATTATGAACTTTTAACATGATAGAAATAGTCGTGAATCCCATGGTTAAAATTAAATTTTACCTTATCATCACAATCTCCTTATCGTCATTTTATTCTATGTTTCATTTTCAGCATATCTGTGTATATTCCACACTATTCTCTGAGGCGTCATAACTTATATTCTTATTCTTCCAGTTTTTCCTTATATTATTTCTTTGTATAATTCTTATCTTTTAAACGTTCCTTATTCATTAATGATCACCTTTTAGTATTACTTTATCATTGAAAATATTCTCTATACTTCAATGACCATTACTTTGTATTTCTCTTATTATTGAACTTATTCTGTGTATCATTTTGAGTATTGTTCTCATCATCCAAGTTATCATAGCCTAACAAAATTTCTTGATGTACCGCTACTGAAAAATATAATGCTTGCAATTTAATTGTTACTTACTGCTTACAATTTTCTTACCATTTACTTGAACATTATTTCTCATTGAACTCATAACCTGCTGCTTATTAATCAATTATGCTTTAATGTTACGTCTTGCTTGCTCCTTATGTCATATCAATGTCACATTAATATGACTAGAGCACACTTGTGTGGCCAACTCAATCTGTTACGTTCCAAAATGTTCTATCCCGTTATATTTATGTATTATAATGTCATCTATGTTCTTATGGTTCTTATGGCATTTTTCTAGTTGTTTATTATTCTACGAATATTTATCACCAAGATTACTATGAATATAGTTTGGTTTTTCCATTTATTTTATATAATTATTATATATAAGTAAACTATCGCTTACAAATTAAATAGTAGAAGCCAATAATTTTAATATCCAATCATTATCAGTTATTATTTCCCTTACTGTCAAAAAGTGATCAAATATTGGTTACTTGCTCAATTATTAAGAAAAGATAGTATTCGTGCTGCTAATTTTGCCAAACTTACCAGCAAAGAAGATGTTGATGCTATAGGATTGGATGCATTAACCAGGAGAATTAAGAAATTATCCAAAAATAAAAAAATTGCTGGCTACTCTCAAATCAATTATTCTTCATTAATTAAAGATAAAAATTTCTTAGTTGAATGGAAAAAGGTTGAATGCTATAGCTGTGTCAAACTTGGTCATATTTCCTCCAAGTGCAGAGAAAAAAACAAAAGGATCAGAAAGAAGAATTATAAACCTCAAACCTTCTTAGTTGAGACTCCAATTGAAAATGTTTTGTATTATGAATCTGAGAAGGATGAAGAACAAGAATAAGAAAATATTTTTGCTGAAGAATCTGGTAATATCAATGAATGCTATCATGCTGCCAAGCCTGTTGAATTTACTATGGATGCTAAAAATGCTTTTTTATATGCTGATTTGGATGTACTTCTCTACAAGAAAATATTTAACGAAAATTTTGAAATGAAAGATTTAGGTCTTCCAAAGGTTTTCCTCGGTCTCACAATTGAGGGAGAGAAATGGTTTTATTAAAATTGGTGCTAAAGATTTTATTGATAAAATGATCAAAGAGTATTCAATTGTTCCTACTGAAAAAGAAATTTTCGTTCCTGTTGCTAAAAGTCTTATGATTATGATGATCCTAAAGCTGCTGAGCTTTCAAAGCTGGAATATCAAAATTTTAGATCATTATTGGTATATTGTTGTATCTTGCCAATAGTCTCCGTTATGCTATTAGTTTCTACAATTAAAGATAATAAAGATATTCGGTGAGTCCCAAACGAAATCATCTTAATGCTGCTACTAGAATTATTTATTATGTTTGACAATCAAAATATTCTGATATTGAATATGGTAAGATCAAAACTAGTATGCCTATTATACCATTTTATGAATATGGCAAAAACAAATTTGTTGAAAAAGTTGATCTCTCAGAATTAAAAAATGACTTAAACTGGGTTGTTATAACTGATTCTGGCTGGGCTAGTGATACTGATAGATATTTTCAAGCTGGTTTAATGGTTTTTATCAATTATAATTTGATCAATTGGAAATCCCAAAATCAAAAGGTCGCTTTATCATATCAACTGAAGGTTCAAAATGCGGTAATTATGTCAAGAATTGATTCTCATTATGTCAAAACCAAAAAAAATGTTAGTGATATATTAACCAAAAATCTTGATGCTGTTTCTTTTCAATCCTTATAATCAATTATGTCTTAATAACCCCAGACACCATGGTCAGCTACTCATGAGCCACTGACCCACTATTACTATAAAGTCATGTTATGCTTACCATTTATCTTATGTCAAGATCATGTTACCGTGACCAAGTCATGACTTTCTCAAGATTATTTGCCACCAAAATTACTATGAATACAGGTGGGTTTTCTCAATTATTTTATATAATTATTTTCACAATAATTTTACCACTTACAACTTACAATTTTCACGTAGCAGAAATGCAATAGTGTTTTCTTTGATGCTTCAAATATTGTTATTCTTTATGTCGCTGATATTTTGAGTTTATCCGAAAATTTGTCCAATTTAGCTGGTATGAGGAAAATCTTCAATCAAGGTGCTCTTACTGAAAAAGAAACTTTTGTATTTTATTGTATTTCTAGAATAAAAGAATAACGTCTTACACAAATCTATTGATCTGCGATCAACTTTCTGACTATTCTTATTATGGAATTAACTGCTGCAGATAATAAAGATCCTTTGGTGTCTTCTCCTTCCCCTTACAAACAATCCTCCTTTTCTCATTATATATAGTTTCCAGCCTGTACTCCTCTATAATCTACATAGTTTTGATATAATTTTAAGTGTCTAAATCTAATCCAGAAAAAGAAGAAGAAGAATTTTAAAAAAATGGATATTCTGTTCTGAATTTTAGTCATAGAAGAACTACTATCAAAGCATATTTGATGAACTGCAATTTGAAAATGATAATGAAGAAGTCAACTTCTTTAAAGAAGTTTATTATCCCAAAGAATAATTCCAGTCTAAGAATCACATTGGGTAGACAGTGCTGCCTAACAATATAAATTTATTGACCAACGTGAAAAATTCTGATACCAAAATTTAGTGTTGAAATTAATTTTAAATGGTTCATTGAGCTTGTTATTTATGGTAATAATGTTTATAGTACTTTATTAAGTAAAGCTAAAACCGGTAAGCCAACCCAAGATGAATTGAATATTTTCAAAGATGCCTTAACGATTATTGAATTTATGCCCATTTTTAAATCTTCTGGAAGAGTTGAATTCTCAATGGAACCACATGGAGGATATCTCCCCACTAAACGAAAGTGGTAATCTAACTATTACTGTACCTCCTTAAACTGCTACTGCAGTATCAATAAAAACAAAATCTTCATCGACCAACGCTGTTACCAGTAATTCAAATAACAAATCAATCAAAGTTCCATCTGATATTCATGAAGTCGTTGGTTAAAGATTACCTCATGAATACAATTTTTATCTTTCTACTGGTTTAATCAGTACTAAATTGCTTGAAATTTACGATGAATTTACTGAAGATTATCCCAACTAATGATGATTGAAAACAATTAAAATCATTAGTTACCCCCAATTGAAATATCAATAATAAAAATAAAGTACTAAGTCTATTAACTTCCCCAATTAACAGATATTTTCAAGGTAAAAAATTTAAAGATCTAACATATTTTATTGATACTATAGATTTTAGAATTAAGATTAGGATTCAATAAACCATTATTTTTAACCTTATGTCATTATTCTTTTCAAAATGATGAAAAATTTGAATTAACCGAATTTTTAATTGATTAATAAAGAAGATAAACTTGAAGAATTGTTGTTCATCATTTACCATTAACGAAACCTGAATCAACGAAATTGAATGATATTTATGACATTTTATCAACCAATTTGCTTTCTATTACTGACTATTTTTGAATTGATTTTTTATCCAGAAAAAAATTCAGCAGTTCCAAAATTATCAAATTGGGGAAAACTTCTTTGTTAATCTTTTGAAAGAATATCAAATTAAATCAAAATCAGTTATCGAAAATTTATGTGTTCTAAATGTTTTAATTATAAATAATTCACAGGTTTCAATTATCTAACCTTTAAATCTAATTAATATTGATATAAATATAACACATCAATAATTATTGACGAATCATTGTTATTTTTCAATCAATAATCAAAGAAAAGATTCGTTTTTTGATATTTTATCGTTTCTTCATTAGCAAATAACGAAATCAATAAAACTAGATTATTCCCAAAAAACAATGATTGGAAGAAGTTCATTAAACAGATTCCATTCAAATCATTAATTAATCTTTAAAGCTTCAATGTTTGTTAGTTGATGAATATTTCGCAAATAAAATAATAATGATTTATCATCAATTTTAGAAATTAAGGAGATTAAAGATTTTATTGGCAAAAGTTTAATGTTGATGAATACAAGCTGTTTAAAATGATTCAATCAAAGATGTCAAATAAAGAAGGAAGTTGTAGGATTAATAAAACAAAATGAAAAGAAAAAAATGAATTTCAATAAATGAAAAAAGTTTTGTATCAGCACTTTTACATAGTAAATAATTTAGAAATCATTTATTTTTAAAAATAATCATCAACCAAACCCTAAACAAAATATGCGAATTTCCTAATAATATGAATCTCTAGAATGAGGTTGATTATTAAAGAATTTAGCAGTTCTTTATCGTGAGTCTTTCCATCTTTAATTTCATTTATCCAAACTCTCTTTTGAAATGCTAATTCTTCTTTATTAATAACATTAACTAAAAATGACGTGTTTCAGCAGTAATAACAAGTTCCTTGACCTTCAGTCAAAATCTTTTCTGGTTTCAAAACTTGTTTGAAATAACGGCTCATTGAATGATAACCAATTTTAATACCAGTTGGTAAATATAATTTAACCCCATCTGAATAAAGAACTTCTGACTCTTCAACATATGATTTAATATCTTCATCAACAACATCTTTCTCATTATCATCTTCCCAATCCTCTTCATTGACATTTTCATTGGAATTTTTATAAGTTGACGAAAAATCATAAAAATCAGAAATCTCTAATTGTTCCATCTTAATCGACGATGTTGCTTACTTTCCGTATTATGAGCTGTAACTGCCTCAAGATTTTTTCCTTGATAGTTACCATGTTAAACAAACATTACCTAACCCAATCTTTGCTCCCAAATATGTAAGTATTTCATTCAAATCAGCAGGATATTTTTTTCTCTGGAATATAGATAGAATCCATGATTTTTAAACATGTGTAAAACATTATTAGTTTCTGCATCTTTGAAATTTTTTTTTTTACAAAAGAAATAAGGGGTTGGAGAATTTGCCTTTTGAATTTTAAGTTTTTGTTGTACAATACTTCCGTACCCGCTTCTTCTTCAACAATATCTTCTGATCCTTTTGCTTCTTCAACTGGTTCTTTGATCGGTTCTTTTTGTACATTCTATTTTTTTTTGTTCTTTCAGCTTGTTTTTGGCTCCTTAATTTTTGGTGTTAATGGAAGCGCCGGTTTGTGAGAAAAAAGGTACTTTGATATTTAAGGGAATTATGTTAAGTAAAACAGGCTCTAAACAATTGCCCTCGAAACCTCATCTCCTTACACAAATTTACCAAAAAAAGTTCCATGGTTGAATTTAGTGAAAACAAAGCTTTAGTGAAAATGGAACTTTTGTGGTTAAAGGTGGTATAATGGTTTGAATTTTACTAAAAAGAATGAAAAGTTTTGAGAAAAAGAGTGGAATATTAATCCTTGTTGATTCAAAATACACCAAAAAAAGAAGCTTTACTTTCTGTGACCAAAAGATTTAAAGAAACCCATGTTTCTCATTCATGGGCATGTTAAATATCCAATAACAAAAAGTTTTGGTCAAAGCAAAAATCCTTGGCTGTTAATGATGATATTAAGAACTGTCTTGATAATTGTGAGGAATGTTCCAGAATTTGGGGATAAGCATACTAGTAAGAAAACTAAGCTGGAGAGATGAATAGTTGCAGATAGTTTGGATCAAGCAAACCATATTTAGTCATTGATGGTAGTTGATAGAGAGGGATATCTGGCTTTATTGAATGTCAGGATTCTTACATTAAAAGATCAATTATCATACAAAAACCATTGAATAATGTCTTGGTTTTTGTCTACCAGTGTAGGGTTTTCCAAGTTAGCTATTAAAACTTTTAGAAATGAAAATGAGTTTGGATACTATTGAAATCGGAAGTTGGATAAATGGAAACGAGATCAGAAACTTCATTGATGCACTGATTCTCTGCTCATTCAGCACGGGCTTTGCAGAGAAGCTAGAAGAGTCAATGCAAAGGAAACAAATGTTGAAAACCTCCCAACGGTTATTGTGCCTAATTTCATTTTTGCTACTCGCCATTGCTGTGTTTGTTTATAATACACCAGAAGATATTTTAAGAAAGATGATATAATTCCTTCTAACCATTTGAAGTTTGTTATAATCAAGTAAAGAAAGTTACCATAGATGTTGCCTTTGGGTTGCAGAGGTTTTGCTAAAAACTATCAAAACGTAAATAAGCTCTTCAAAAAAGGTCAGTCAGGAACATTTTTAGGGTATGGAAAAAGGACCATTCATTAGAATAGCATTATCTTTCAAGGAGAGAAAAATCTGTAGAACCTCAGCTTTTAAGTTTCAAAACATGTTTTTCCTTAAAAGATGGCAATGAATAGATTAGTTCCCTTGCGAGCTTTATGATCATGGTTGCGCAAATGAAAATGGTGATTAAAACTGCAACTAATTCTGTTCCAAAAATTGATAATTGTTCCAAATGATTTTGTCTCCTCCGTCGATAATGTTGATTCTTCTTTTAATATTTGTACCAAAGTCAATTAATCAATTGAATAAAAATTCTGTTGGTTCTGAAGTTAATTTGAAAAGACTAGCTGAATGAATATGATAGAAAAGATGAAGTTATGAAGAATGCTAGAACAGAAAAATGGATCCAATAAAACTGTTGAAAAGATCTGATTTTGCTTTGGCTGAGTCATTTCTTATTTCTTTCGAAAGAAGTAAACATGTTCTTCCGGAAACACTAAGGGATTCTGAAAGATCTGCTCAAAAACTACAATAAATAACTGCTATTGCTCAAGAAACGGCTGCTTCAAAAGAACTTATGGTTTATGGCATGGTGCAACACTCAAAACAATTCAAAAAGATTAATGCTCGATTGGTATTCAGTGTTAAAAATAAATCCCAGCCGGTGAAAGATTTTAAACTCGTTTGATTTGCAAAGGGTTCACTCAATCCATTGGTGTCAACTTTGCTGATACTTGGGCCCCTGGTCATGAGTTTATGATATTTTAAGACTTGTTTTATCAGTTGCTACTTCAAAAGGATTGGGCACCTGAAGCAGCTTGATACATCTACCACTCTATTGTATGGTGATATTGATTATGAGATTTACGTTGAACCTCCTGCTGGGGTTTGGTATGGTAACTCAACAAAGGATTGTACGATCTCAAACATTCACCTTCTATTTGATATTCAACCATATCTGATGTGTTGATAGGTGAAGCTAACTTATTCGTCAGTATCCTTGAGCCTGCTCTATAGTCAATTCCAAAAATAAAAAAATTTCTGGCGTTATTTATGTGTTGATGATTTGATGCTGTTGATTCTAAAGGATGATGTTGAAATGATAATTGGTTGGTTAAAATTTAGCATTTAGAATGGAATTTAATTGAATTTCCAAAATTATTATTAGGGATAACTAACTTTAAAATTGGATCTAATGGTGTTAAAATTGATACTATTTAGTGATGTTGACTTTGCCGGCTTTAAGACTAGTAGAAAAAGCCACTGTGGATATATCATGTTTTAATCATAATCAAATTGTTTTTGGGGTCAAATAAAAAGCAAAATTGTGACAGTTGAAGTAGCACTGAACATGTTCCACTTGGTGGAAGCCCTATATATCTTTATACTTTAGAAATTTGCTCAATGAAGGAGAATGGTACGCAATGTGAATTCATTGAGCTAGTTGGGAATAATGCTGGTTCATTAACTCTAAGAGCTCATAAAAAAACAGTTCATCAAAGAGCCAAATATATAGCGAAGCCAGAGAACACTTCATTATAGAACCTTAGTTAAAAATAAAATTATCATATAGAAGTATGTTAGGGGTAATACCGCAAAATGAATAATTCTCATGTTCTAACTAAAACTTTGTGATAATACTACTTTTTTTAATGAAAGAAGTATATTATTTGTAAACATCATACTTTTTCTTATTCGTATACTATTCTCATTATTAAATTTTTGTTTCCTTCCTATCAAATCTCATCTAAAATTTATTTTTATCTCATCAATAGGTAAGTTCGGTTCTAATGTTACATACAAATCTATTTTTTTCATATCTTGCCTTCAACAAATTTTTTCATCTTCAGTTTGATGTTTTTCTGATTGACTTTTTGGTTTTGAGAGGAAGTTTGAATTGAGGAAGTGTTACACTTGAAAACGTATTCTTAAAAGTGAAACTTTTTGAAGACGTTAAACCAGAATAATCTTGTTAACGTACAGTTAATTTTCCAATTTTTCTCGTTATACAGTAAAGCGATGCGTATCATAACCTTTGGCCCTCGGCCATCGGCTCCCTGCTTCCGCTCTTACAATTGTTCTCCTTTTCTTAGTATAAGTACTATTTGATTTCTTACCTTCTATAATCCAAATAAGTTGAGTACAAGTTAAGTTTCTACAACTAAAGCATATAAAAGTATCAATCCCCGCCCCAACAGCTGGTGAGTAATTATTCACCCACTGCTCATTTCTTTTTCTTGCAAAGAGTCACATTGCTCTGTTTGTTCTTATGAATTTATAGTTATTTTAGCTCAGTAACTGTGTTTAAATATATATACTCAAACTACATACGTACCAATTAAAAGAAGCAGATTGCTTTTTAGCCATAACATCGTAGTACTGGAAAATAAAAGTTGGCAAAAATATTGGTAAAAGCACCAAGGTATGAAATGAAAGGAAAGTGTACACTCCACACGTTATAGGCTGTTTGATTTCTGTTGAATTCCAGCTATAAATGCAATAATAAATTATATACATATATCATTAAAGATGCTTTTCCATCATTCTCTCTTCTCCGGGAGCTTGTGGGGGGGGGGGGGGGGGG
>JBAKFZ010000308.1:0-10628 GCA_037355385.1 Saccharomycopsis sp. FM-2023a
ATTGAATTATTTTTAAATGATAAATTAGTTGAATTTATTGAAATTGATAACTCTATTTTCTATAAACTTTTTTCAGATTTGGAGGTTTTAAATCATTTAATCGGTTTCAAAGTTAGTTCAAATTTGATCAATAAGATTAGATTAATTGACTTTTTGCTAAAGTTTTACGAGAAAAATCCAATTTTAATTATCAATAATCAAGATTTTTTCAAGAATTTTTATTTCTGGAATATTTTCAATGATATAAGTAATGATAAAGTTGATGAATTTTTATTAATCAAAATTTTAAATCTATATTCATTAATGTTTAAAATTGATTATAATAAATCAAGTGATAATAAATTAAATTCGAATACAGATGATCACTCAATCATTAATAATGAATATTTTTGCAAAACTTTCAATAAGCAAATCCAGCAAATTTTTGAACTTTATTTCAAATTAAAGAATGAAAATGGTTTACTAATTTGTGAAATTTATTTTTTTGTTTTTTTCAAAAATTTATCAAATTTCGATCAATCAAAGTTTGAAAAATTAAATGATGATTATAAATTAATTGATAGTGAGATTTTCAACAGTTATAAATCAAATATTGAATTGTTATCAATGATTAATCCAAAAATTATTTCAAAATATTTGAATAATGATCTAATCTTAAACGACAAAACTGTAACAATTTTCTTAAATTTTTTCCAATCAAAAGAAACTTTTCAAATTATAAAAAGATACTTACCGATCAATCTAAATTTAAATTATGACTCATTGATATTACTTATCTTGAAATTTTCTGAATATAATTATACAATCGAATTATTTTTGATGAGATATAACAAGTTGATTGATGATATTATATTAAACACTAACAACAAGATTGATAAAGATTTCAATAATAACATAGTCAAATTAAAAATTATTAAAAATTTCTTAAGCTCAAATTTATTGAGTGATGATTTAACTTTAAAATTCTCAAATATGGAAAAAAATATCAAGAATGGTAATATTTATTCGGAAAATATTTCCGTCTTGACTGCTTCAAATTAATACTTTACACCTGGTTGTTCTTTAATTGGCTATTGATTTTTTTAATTTGTAGGTTTTAATCAAAAAACTTTATTACTTTTGAAAAAAATATGAAGGTCGTGGTCTGCCCGCAGCTCGTGGTCTACTTGTAAAATATTATGATAACTCATGGTCTACAGATTGTCAAATTTTTGTTTTTGACATTATTTAGATTTATTTCCGTTTAAATTTCTACAGATTACACCTAATCTGTTTGCTTATTTCCACTATTGAGATGAAAATTACAATATATTACACTGGTTAAAATTCTTGACCCCAAATTTCAATATTTTGATTATTACTCAAGTAAAGTTCTTGATTTCTATCATTCTTTTCAATCCAATTATATTTAAAATCTTTTAGTAAGTTCACTTCAAATTTTTTGAAATTATTATTTCTAAGATTAAAATAAATTAATTGATTATTTGATGGATATAAAAATTCATCTTCAATCAATATAATTGGATTAACGGTTTTAACAAAATCATTTTTAAAAGACTGATTTCTAAATAATCTATTACTTTTTTTGGTTTTCAAGCTGAAACATTTAATTCTTGAATTCAAATCAATAGTTATAATCTTTTCCCCTTTCAAATCCCAGCAAATTCCATTGATTCCTTTATAACTTAAATCTTGAGTTTTATAAATACAATTATTTGATTTTCTTAAATCCCAAACTTTGATTTCTCCATTACTTAAACCAGAGGCGATTAGATTTTCTTTTAGTGGATGCCATTTTATACAATAACCCAGGGCCATTTCCCGATTTTCTCCATCAAATAGATAATTAGCCATGGTCATCGATCGAATATCTAATAATTTAATATAATTGTTGCCTTTTGAAGCAATTCCTAGTAGTCCATGTTTTAGAACTCTTGAAAATTCTAATGAATAAATTTGTCCCTTTTGATTATTATTCAAATTAGCATCATATAACATTTGAGGAACCATGGATTCATTTTTATATTCATGGATTAGTTTCATTTCATTTGTATCATAAATTTTAATAGATTTATCAAAAGATCCAGTAACAAATATACCATTATCAAATGGCCACCAATTTATCAGAGTTAAACTGGAGATTTGTGGAGATTTTAATTGTCCAATCAATTGCACTGATTCTTCTAATACATCATAAAGTTCTATATCTCCATTATTCAATCCATTCAATAAATATTGATTATTAATTTTTTCTAAATGGGTACAATTACTAAATACTTGAGAATTATGATTAGTTCGAAGAAATTTTCGTAAATGTTCGTGTTTGAGATTTGCAAAATTGACAATTTTTTGATAGTCTAGAAGTCGAGGGAATTCCAATGAGGTTATTTGGCGCTCTAGTAGATAACTTTCAATTTGGTTCATGATGAATTATGAACAGAAAAATCTTGTTGATTCTAATTTGCTCATAAATTTAGCCAGAAACACCAAACTCATGGGTTTTTACTTTGCATTGAAGATTTTACTTTGCAAGTTCAAATATGAGGAATGTGCAAAATGTGAATTTTTGTCATACTTTTTATCCAAGAAGTATCATCATATCTGAATAAAGTCGAGTAAATTGTAGGAAGTTTCATCTTATTTATTGTGATTGGGGTATGATACAGTATTCTCAATAATACCGACCCTTAATTTATTAGAGAAAATCTAACACTACTAAAAATTGTTACTCAACCGAATAACCAAACATTTAACAATCTTTAAATTGCAAGATGTCCTTTTCTTACTGACTCGGACAGGTTAATTTTCCAAATTTAAATTCAAAGTACATCACACATATGGATAAGTACCATGGCTAAGGATAGCAAAAAAAATTCCACAAAAATTCTTGTCAACTATTTCTCAGCAATTCTATCAAATACAAAAGTTGGAAAAATCTATTATTATTATCAAATTGTATTATTCATCAAGAGAAATTATTTATAGAAACTCTAAGCATTTTACTAATTATAATTCATTGGTAACAGTTCATAGGATTACGATTATCGCTGAGTTTGTAAGTTTGAAATAATTTTGATTCCTATTCGAGGATATTTCCATAGGTTTACAATGATTACTCAAAAAAGTTTCCCCGGGAACATACTTTCCCTTGTTTCAACGCCTAGAAAACAGACTAAATAATTCATATTGTTGAAACCAATCGATGAGTTTCCAATGGGAACTTACGACTTGCTTTGATTTTCCAAGTCTAAGGAGAATTTCAAACTCAATTTTTCAATTCGACATGCAGATTTTTTTTTTTATAAAAACTTGAAAGAATCCTATGATAACTTGAATTAAGCAATTGCTTTCATAAACATCAACAACCAGACATGAAATTTAATCGGTACTTGTCATTGCTTTTAGTTCAAATTTTAATTTGTGACGGATTACCTATTGTTACAAATCAAGGAAATTCTTTAACTATTTTCAAAAGAATTGTAATTCCTGAAGAGGAACTTGGTGTAGCCGCTGGCACAGCAAGTAAAGAAGACTCTGCTGCTTTTAAGGATACGGGAACTTCTGGGGAATCTTCAGATGGTAGTATTGCGAGAAATCCGGGAACTTCTGGGGAATCTTCAGATGGTAGTATTGCGAGAAATCCAGGAACTTCTGGGGAATCTTCAGATGGTATTATTGCGAGAAATCCGGGAACTTCTGGGGAATCTTCAGATGGTGGTATTCGAAAAAAATCTGATTCTAATGCTGAAACAACAACTGATGAAAATGGTGCTAAACCAAAAGCTGGATCAGCTGAGTCAGAATATTTTTCATTTCCTAGTATTGAACATTTAACAGAAGCTGAACAATTACCTGCTTATAGAACTTCAATGGAAGAAAGCGCAGAAGGTAGTATTACCCAAAGTACCATTGCTAAACAGCAGATTGATAACAATAAACCAGTTGGGTTGCAACAAAAGGAAGGAGGAAAGAACAAATGGATCTTAAACTTAGCCACCGGAGCAGCAGTTAATGTTGGAGTTATGTATTTGTTTGAAAAATTCATGTCTAGTGATTCGAGTACTGAAGAACCAAAGACTAGCACTACTAGAGCAAGTACTGACTCCACTTCAAGTTGTGTTCCAACCACTGAGCAATTATGTCCTTCTCAATACAACAATGGTACTTATGTGGATAATGCTGGGAATCTTTACAATAGTGAAGGGGATCTTATCAGTGCTATTGCTTGTGTTCCAACCAATACCACTTTATGTCCTTTTTCTCCTAATAACGGAACTTATTTTGATGCTAGTGGTACTCTATATGATAGTAATGGTGATCCTGTTAATAGTGACTCTGAAACTGCTTCTGGCTCAAGCACTTGCATTCCAAGTGAGTCTAATCTTTGTCCTATCAGTGGCACTAACTCCACATTGTATTCTGATGGATTTTTCAATATTTATGATATCAGTGGAAATCCTTTATTGAGTAGTGTCACCAGTCTTAATCCAACTAATTCCTCTTGTTCTTTTGAAGAAGGTTTGGCTTGCTACATTGGTAATGGCACTTTTCTTGATGGTTATGGTAGTTTTTTTGATAATTCTAGACTAAAGTTTAGTGGTAATAATGCCAGTAGTGTTGCTGAAGAATATGGTTTGCATTATACTCCTGCTTTGAGCAAGTGATTATACTGATACAACTGTTTCTTATAGCAGCTCTGATAATTCCGCTTTTACTTCTAGTGCTAATGAAAATGAATTTTGTACTAGTTCTGGGTAGGAAGATGAGGAAACGAAGTTCACCGCAGCTTACTCTGATACTACTACTGATACTACTAGTGCAGAGTAACCTTTTTTTTTCTCATTTAATTTTGATGATCTCCTTTTAACATTTGTTACGTTACTTATACTTAACTTTTTTAGACTCCCTTTTATTTAGATTGAACATGTGTTTTCCAACTGTTTGCAATACATTACAAGTTGTTATTTTTCATGTTGAACGTAAAAAGATTTTATTCTGCAGACAAAAAACAATTTTTCTATCTTTTTTTTGATAATAATTAACAATTTCTTTTTGTATCGAATCACCCCATCTGTCATGGCCTACAAATACCTTTTTTCTAAGACCCTTGATCCACTATTTGCTCTTGCCATTGGGGGCTTCAGTTACTATAATTACGAACAACGCCAAAACTTAGACCCAAGTCACACATTATATCTGTTGGTTGTGAGACGTTACAATTCATACCTCAATAAGAATGATAGCACCAACAAGGGCTCTTGATGTAGTGAAAGGATATTTTATAAAGTACAGCTCACAATATAAGATCAATATACAATCAAGTATTATGAATGTAAGAGGTTTGATGATCTTTCAAAACTCTCAAAACTAGAGAGTCTTTGATTCGATCTTTGATTCGATGAGTTATTTGTTTCTGTAATTTGCATATTCTGCTTTTCACAATAACTGATTACTGGTATTTCCCATCATGCTAATTCTTCATTAAGCTTCGAATATCTCTCAATAAAAATTGTTCTCTCAGTTTGACTACAAATATGACCCACTGCGTTGGAGTTTCAATCCCAATTTTGCAAAATTAACCGACCAAAATTATTTAATCCATAATATCAGTAGCTAATATTAATGATGTCTCGGGTGGCTCAATTAGATTCTCATATTTTGGATGAAGAATTATTTGACAATTTCCATTCTCAATTATCAACAAAATTTAGCAAGTTTTATAAGAGTTTTTACACAAGTTATCTGGAAGAAATTAAGTTGATTTTAAAATCTTTATTGTTTAAATTTACATTTTTCACTAATGATCAAACTTATGGTAATCAATTATCTGGGATTAAGTTGATTGATAAAAGTAATAGAGGCCCATTACGAAAAAAAATCAAAGTTTTATACTATTTACTATTTATAATTGGTGATTACACAATTAAAAAGTTATCAAATAAAATTGATTCCATAGATGATAGTAATTTAACAAAAGAAGAAAGTATTATGTTGAAATTGAAACCAATCATTGGATTTTTTGAAAAAATCTATAATTTGCTAAATTTAATTAATTTTTTAACTTTTTTGGTTTTTAGAAAATTTGATAATTTGAAATTCTTTTTACTAAATATTTCAACAAAATCAACCATTAAAAATCTTGAACAAAACGTTAATTATGAATTTCAAAACCAACAATTACTATGGAATACCTTGGTTGAATCAATGAATTATTTATTACCAATTTATCAACAATTTGATTCAACTTTTAATATGGATTTTTTAAGTCATTTTTTATTATTTGAATCAAATAAAAATTTGCAAGGCTCTTTAACTTTTGAAGAACTACCAATCGCAACTTGTGCAATTTGTCAAAATAAGTTGATTAGAAATCCTTATATCACAAATTGTAATCATATTTATGATTATCTTTGTCTTGCAGAAAAAACTGGGTTTTTTCAAAAAAATTGGAATTGTTTAAGATGTGGAAAAATTGTTGACTCTTCTCAACCATTCAATGATATTAATAAAGATTCAATCATTTTTAACAATAATTATAATGTTGAAGAAAGCAGCTCAAATTATTTATCAGATGAACTGAATGAGGTTGAAGAAGAAGAATTTGAAAAAAGTCTTGAAGAAAATGATTTTAATCATACAGAAAGTGATTCTTTCAACAATGTGGATGATTTAAATGATGAATATTTTGGGTTTTAATTGTATTGTACGTTATGTTATATTTTTATTCGCTAAGTTCTAAAGGTTAGCTGTAGAAAACAAGATATATTTTTTGAAATCTTTTAATGAACGTTTTTTTTCGTCACACAAAAATTAACTTTCGTGTTATTTTAACCCTATTGTTAATGGTGATTTCGCTAAGGTTTGTTAACTAAGGTAAAAAAAAAAACCTTTCTAAATAAAAAAAAGAAGTGAGCTCTCGGGTTCGAACCAAGGACCAATAGATTTGCAATCTACTGCGCTACCACTGCGCCAAGCCCACCACTTGCAAATAAAATATTTGCGGAGAGCTATGATTTTTGAAAACAATAAAAACAATAATTTCTTAGTTTTAAGTGATACAATGATTAGCAGTAACATCCATCAAAGGCTCTTCATGTAAATATGGGAAAATAGTTGTTAATTTTATATTCTATTTTTTTATTACTAACATATACAAACAAGCAATTTTAGACTAGTTGAATAAAGTGGTATATGAAGTTACATTGAAATATTTTATTCAGAGGTCCGTTAAATTTTTAAAGAGTTCTCGCGTTCAATTTGAAGTAACTTGGCTAGTCGAATCAAGGTTTTTTTTTTGTTCATTCAACTTTTACAATTATCATATTAATGTTCCGGAAAAAAAAAAGCACTCTGTCTATTGAAACAATGAAATCTTTTATTAACTTCAATATGTTTTCAATAATGCCATCAACTGTTAAGGTTTTGGGGTTTTTTCAAAAAAAATTTATGTAATTTTAGAATTTTTGTTTAATACACAGACATTACAATATTAAGATGGAAAAGGTGGAAAATTTTAGATCTCATTGCAGATTTCCGCTTACAATATTGCCAAGTTGAATAAGACTTATGGTTTTTTCTGTTATTTTGGTTAAAATAGTTGAGTCTAATGTTTTACATTGTTTTCAAAATAAGTTGATCTAATTCAACTTCTATGAATTAGTGATCAAAACAAAAGCTCTTGAGAAGTAGAGGATCTATAATTCATTACTATGAATTAAATCAACCTCTTCACTATTGAAGTTCATTTGCTCAATTAGCATTAAAAAATATTTGATACTTAATGAATTTCTTCCAGTAATGAAGTCAAATTTAGTAGAAATCATCGAGTTTGCAACATATTTTACAAATTTGATATTCAGAATACTTGAATGCAAATCCAACTTGGTTTCTATCAATAAGATTTGTGTATAACTTTCAGTTTTATCAAGTTTTCGCTTCAAAATTAAAGTAGTCAAATTAGTACTGATTTTCAGGAACAAAACCCAAAACTTATTTTTCCAGCTTTAAAACACAGTTGTCATATTTATATTTATGATGATGATGATTTTGATAATCAGTTTGATGAGAAGTTATCATCTAATTTTTATCTTCCATCGTTCCTAATGAGTAACGACCACTTCACCCAATTCTTTTCTTACAATTACCACTAGCTTTTCTGATTACTTTGCTTGATTAAGTTATTGCGTTTTAAACTCTTGTCTAGACTCAGTAGTTAAAGGACACTGTGATGGTTCATTAAAATTGTTGGTTTACCAATTAATTGCAATGGAGTCGGGTATGAACTGCGTATGTGCTTCATAACAAAAATCAATATTGATTTAAACTGTCTACACAACTTATGATCTGCATTGATTTTTGATCAATAATAAGTTGAAATATTAATAGTTTGATTGTCACGATAGATCAAGTATTGAGATATAAACGTTTTGATCATGTTTCAAATTCGTTTAGATTTTTTCAAAGCAATTTACAAAAAAGAATTCAACTAATTAAATAAATTCAACGATCATTTTATGATTCAATAATAGAAAGTATTATAATTATCATGAGCAAAATACCTCAATTTTTCATAAAAGAACACGTTTGATAAATATAAGCATGTTTTAAAACTTCAGATCAAGAAACGTCCCTTCAAATGAGTGAAAAATCCTTAATTCAATTCTTATATAAGAGTTCTTACAATCCTTAATTTTTTCAAAAAATCCTTCATAATTCAATCAATTAATATTATGTCAATAACTTCGTCTAATTATTCTAATAATTCACGTAAATTATTGAATGAAATAACAATTTGTCAAACTCCAATACATAAAAAATTTTTCAAAGATGATTGGTTTAGAAATTCTGATTGGAGAAAAGAGATTTTGAAAGAGTATAATGAGTTTGAGGATTTTGATAGTAGAAATATCCAATCAGAATTAATTTTCGATGGGATTAAAAGAAGGCCAAGACTGTTAAAAATATATGATTCAAGATTTATAGCTGCTAATTTAGTTCTAAATAATTATTCAATCAGTAATAAAAATCCCTATTTGAATTATAATTTGGATTGTGGTAGTTTCAAAAAAAGTTTCAAAAAAAGTTTCAAAAAAGATTTCGAAGATGCATTTAATGAATATAAGGAAAATGGTAAAGAACAACTGAATAAGTCAATTGATGAGGATTTTGAGAAGGTACCGAAAGATATTAAAGAGGAAATCAAGGAAGAAGTCGATGGAGAAGTAAATGAAAATATCAAACAATATGTCACTAGAGATGGTGAAAATTTTATAAAAGATGAAGAACGAGAGATCATTTTGAAAGAGTCCCAAATAATTCATAATCCTTTTGAAAATATTTATAATGACAAATTACTTAATTCTATAATCATCAATGATAAAAATGTTTTTAAAAAACCTAACATTATCAAAAATGAAAAAATTGAATCGGTTTATATTAGATATGATGATGAATTTGAAAATACAAATAAAGAAATTGTTTCAAAAAATTCAAGTATTAATAAGTTATCAACAAGTAATTCAAGTTTTAGTGATAATGAAAATGACTCTACTGAAGAATTTAATTTCATTGATAGCTCAAAATTAAATGAAAAAAAATGTAAATCAGTTTCAACATCTTCAAATAACTCATTTTTTGAGGATTTCAATAGTTTCAAGCTAACAAATTCTTCATCAAAGATTGATTTTCAAAATTTACTCAAAGAAGATTATCAATATGAAAATGATTCAAATAATACTTTTTCAATAATTTATGATCCTCCAATTATCAATAAACCTATTAATGAATTAAACTCCGTGGAAAGAGTTATATTTGAACTAATCGAATCAGAAATAAATTATTTAAAAGAATTGAAATTGATTAAATTTTATGAATCTTCCTTGAGAGAATTTCAATTTAATTATATTTTCAATGAAGATGAATTAGAAATTTTGTTTGATAACTTAAATAGTTTAATTTCAATTAGTGAAGAATTTTTGAAAAAGCTTCTTAATAACAAAGATTTAAACTTTGAAGAAGCTAACTTTGACTTTTTGAAGAAAAAAATCAAAAAAGAACAATTTAATATTGGGAAATTGTTGTCTGATTTATTTACTAATGAGTTCTTCGAATTTTATTTGAATTACTTAAAAAATTCGTTAAAAAAAATGGAAATTCTAAATCCTAAAATCAACAACAAACAATTGAATGATTTTCAAAAATGGTATAATGATTGCTTAATCTTAACAAAAAATCAAGATTTGAAGATTTTGATCAATAAACCAGCTCAGAGATTAATTAAATATAAATTATTAATAGAAAACTTGAACAAAAATATTGATAATAAAGATTTGAAAGAATGCAAATTATTAGTCGAGCATTTTTTGAAAAAAATTGATGACAATTTAATTAATAAAGAAAATTATGGTGATGAAAAACAAAATTTGAAGAAACTATTCAAAATTTATTATAGTTATGAAATTGATTTAAATTCTTTGAATAATGTATCAATAAATAGGATTAAATTTGTTAAATTATCAATTGAATTCAAAATTTACTTTGATAAATTACTATCAATTAGAAAAAAGTTTGAGGGTTTCTTAACTGATTTAAAAAAACTAAATGAAAGAAACTTATTAATAATTAAAGAT
>JBAKFZ010000309.1:0-10350 GCA_037355385.1 Saccharomycopsis sp. FM-2023a
TTTTAAGTGACGACTTATTTTTGATGATAATTGTTAAGTTTTGGTTTGGTTTCAAGTTTATTTTCTTGGAAAAAAAATGAGTTTTAACAATTGAAAATGTTTCATAATTGTAAATACTCGGATCCAAATAACTAATTTTGTCATAACTATCAAAAACTAATGAAATTTCAAGATTGGTATTGTAAGTTAGTTGAAACAAATCTTCAATTATCAACAAGTAAATTTCCATTATTGAATTTGATGAATTTTTCAAATTATATTGATAACAATCAGAAAGATCTTCATTATTCGAAAAATCACAATTAATTTTTATAAAGTCTTGATACCTGTAAAATGATGGGTTCCAATTTAAATAACAAACTTTGAAATTATTCAAAATAAATGAATAATCATACCACATTTGGTTCTTTTCAACGTTCCATGGATTTTCAATCAATACTTGTTTTCTTTCGTGATTAATATCAATAACTGCATAATCATGATTTTTAACTAAACTAGTGTTTCCTCCAGTACCAAGACTAACCAATAAATTTTTTTTTGTGAAATTTTCATAAATACTTTTCCAAAATTTATCAATATTAGTTAGTTGTTCATCATGGAAAACCACGAATTCTGGTAACCAACCAGTTAATAAATAAGTATCAATTCCTGAATTAGAACCATTGAATTCATATGATCCATTACCAAAGATTTTGAAATATGCTTTTTCAATAAATGCTGGCCAAATTAAATTATCATTAGTTGAAGATTTTAATACTAATTTTATTCCAGAATTCTTATCAACTGGTAATTTATCGTCAATTTGTATTTCACGTAAACAGCCGTTTAGATTAAAGGTTATCGAATATTGATGACTTTTTTGATGTGCTTGAATTCGATTTTTAATCAAATTGGTATCATAATTTATAATTGAGATTAATGATGTTATTAAAGAACAATTCAGTAGTAGATTATCTTGATATAAATTTTTTATGCCTTCATCAGACGTCCAGTTATCGTTAGAAAGACATTTCCAAATAACATTGTATTGTGTTTGGTTTTTGGATAATGTTAAGATATCATTTTCAAAATCTTGATTTTTTTTAGTAATTATTGGTTCTTTCAAGGGATAATAAAAGTTATTATTGATATTGGAACTGATCCAATTGAAAATATCCGTAGATTTAGGAGTGCTTTCTTTTTTAATTAGTTCATTCAATTCAATCGCTGCTTTACAAAGTTGTTTTATTTGTTCAAGATTTGCCGAAGATTTGTGGGTTTGTTTTAAAATTTCATTAAATAATTTGATGGTTTTTGATGATTCCTTAGCTGCATTGGTCCAATAAAGGTTATAATAAAAGAATCGAGTTAATTGTAATGTTTTCTGAGCTTCTATTAACCAATCTTCGATTTTCAAATTTCCCATTCCTTGTTGCTTGTTTGAATTTTGGCGATGAGTTTTGAAAAAGTGGCAAAAAAGTCAAGTATTTTGACAGGTGTCACGTGTAAAGCATATCATGTGATAAAGGTTGCGCTGCCCTGTGTGGCTGCGCTGCGCTGCTGATCTCTGCTTATTATCAATTTATTTCTCCAAATATTCTTATCTTCTTTGTTGATAAAGCCATGATTACTCAGCACTCAAGATGAAAATATGCCCAAAAACAAGCTTTTTATCGAAATTGACCATCCTCGGGACGTTTACTCCTCGAACGATATTATAACTGGGCAATTGACATTAAAGATTTATTCTACAAGATTTGAATTTCAAAAAATTGTTATTGAATTATTAGGAATCTCTGAAACAAAAATCATTACTCACGCCAATAATGTATCAGTTTCTACCCATTTACTAATGGAATTCAATAAAACTTTGTTTCCTGATGATGAAGTATTAAAATTAAATGGGAATTATACTTTAAATCCAGGAACTTATAATTATCCATTTCATATTCAATTACCAGGAGATCAAGATTCTATTCAATGTTTAAAACATAAAAGAAACAGTTGTGGATTTGTTCAAAGTCCGGAAAATTTAATTATAACTATTCCTCCAAGTTTTGAATATCATTTATTTGATGAGTTTGCAAAAATTAATTATACTTTAATGGGTCAAGTTATTAACGCTAATTTTTTCCAAACAAATTTAAAATCCTTTAAATTAATCAATTTTAAACCAACTAATGACGGTCTAACATATCTGTTAAATCATTTGATCAATATTCGTTCAAAAAGATTAATCAAGAATGTTTCTGTTCTGGAATATTATTTCAAATTCCTAAATGGGAAAAAAAACAAAAAGGGAGTCTTTGATAAATTATTAGATAAACATAAAACCTCATTACCTCTACAATTGGCTTGTGAATTTAAACCCTTTTTAAAACAAGTCACTAGCAAAGGAGAATCAAATCGATTTTTCACTTCCGGAATGACTTTGGGAGAATTAATTAAAATTAACTTGGTTTGTCCATTCTCATCAAATGAATTCAAAGAAACTTTGAACAATTCTACTCCTGAATTAATAATTAAACGTTTGAAGATTTCAATGCTTCAATTGATTACTTATAATTCTTCTGTTACCAAAAATTTTTCCAAAAAAATAGAATTATTAAATAATGCTTCACTATCACTTCAATTAAAACTTGATTCTTTCATAGAAACTTCTGGTGAAGATTATCCTTTATGTAATGTGACTCCTATTAAATCATTGACATATGATTCTTCTAAAAGTTATTTACTTGAATTACCTAACGAATGGTTTAGCAAAGTTAAAATTCCAGAACTACCACCATCTTTCATTTGTTGTAATATTAAAAATGAATATTTGATAAATATTAAATTAGGTTTGGTAATAAAACAAGGAAGTTCAATAACAAAATTGAAAAGTATAAAATTATTCACTCCAGTTGTGGGACTTGGAGAGTTAGGTGGAGTTCCTGAGTATGAAGAAGAGCAATTGCCTGCTTATTTTAAATGAGTTAATAAATATTTTATTGAATGGTTAAAGTAAATTATACAGTTTCCAAATTTTCTTAGTTTTCCCAGTTTTCATATTTTTGTTAATAAAAGGTGTCAAGTTTATTAATTGTAAGCAGTTTTGTCAATATAAATTCATGTGACAACTTTTTTTGTCAAGTAAAAAAAAAGTTCTTCCCAATTCCAGAGGCAAACTCTTCAGTTGATCTTTACCAGAAAATCAAGCCATTTACTTATTCAAAATCCTTATTCAACGACTAACTCTCACTATTGAAAGTACTCAAATCTTCTTAGTTTTCCCTTTTAATCATTAGTTATATAATGGTAGTGGACGATTCTTATTACAAAGTCTTAGAAGTTGAGACCGATGCCACTGCTCAGCAAATCAAAAAAGCTTATAGAAAATTATCATTACGTTACCATCCTGATAAAAATCCTGCCCCTGAAGCTAAAGAAAAATTTCAAGCCATCACTGAAGCTTATCAGGTACTTAGTGACGATCAACTTCGAAGTAAATATGATAAGTTTGGTAAAGAATCAGCGGTTCCAGAACATGGATTTGAAGATGCCTCTGAATATTTTGCCATGATTTTTGGTGGTGAAGCATTTGCTGATTATATCGGTGAGTTAACATTATTGAAAGATTTGACAAAAACTTCTGAAATGTCACAAGAAGAATCAGCAACAGCAACAACAACAAATAATGATAACAGTAAAGTTGAAAATTCTTATTCAAGTATTAAACAAAACTTAAGTATTCCAGACATTGAACATTCATCATTATCACAAATTGAAATCAATAAACTTAAAGAAAAAGAAGAAGCTGAACGTAAAAAAAAGCAACAAGAAGAAGTTGAAAAATATGAAGAAGAAGCAAGAAAAAAACGTGAAGAAACTAGAAGAGAATTAGCAGAAAAGTTGATTTTAAAATTATCGATTTGGACAGAAAGTACAAAAGATAAAGATTGTCTTAGATCATTTGAAGAAAAATATAAAGCAGAATGTGATTTATTAAAATTAGAATCTTTTGGTTTAGATATTCTTCATACTGTTGGGGAAGTTTATATTTCAAAAGCAACAATTTTCTTAAAATCTCAAAAATTTTTTGGAATGGGTGGTTTTTTTTCAAGTATTAAAGAAAAAGCAGGAGTTGTTAGTGATACTTTTAAAACAATTTCATCTGCTTTAGATGCTCAATCAACAATGGAAGAATTCGCAAAATTACAAGAAATTTCTCAACAATCACCAAATCTAGATGGATCAAAATCAATAGAAACTGGTTTAGAACCAACTCTTGAAGAGATTGCGGAAATGGAAAAATTATTAATGGGCAAAGTTTTAGCAGCTGCTTGGCATGGATCAAAATTTGAGATTCAAAGTACAATTAGAGGAGTTTGTGATTTAATTTTATATGACGAAGAAGTTCCATTGTTGAAAAGAATTGATAGAGCAAGAGCTTTAGTCATGTTAGGTAAAGTTTTTAAATCAACTACTAGAACTGATGATGAGAATGAAGAAGCAAGAGTTTTTGAACAATTGGTTGCAGAAGCCCAAAAGGATAAAGGTAAAAGTCAACGTAGAAAACTTAGAGAAGAAAGAGAAAAAGCAGCCGCTGCTAAAGCTGCAATCAATGCTTTAAAATCTGATCAAGAAAAGGAAAAGGAAAAATCAAATCATATTATACATTGATTTTTTAATAATGACTAAAAACTATTTTATATTATATTCTTTGTTCTCTTAATTTTAATAATAATAATTTTTCTAAACAGTTTGTTTGTAGTTGTAACTTAAACTCTTCTCATAGCATATTTTATTCAACTTGGTATCACTACCTAAGTTCCTTAAAACTGTTAAGTGGAACTATGGAGAATTTAAAAACAAAGATACTGAAGTGAATTGTATATTCATTAATTATCTGATGTTCAATTTTATAGATTGTTTTGATTATTTGTGTAGTAATAATAAATCTTGTATATCTCTATGAAGTCGAGTTTAAGCAAATAATTAATCGTAAATCTGATGAATTACTCGTCAATAGTTCCGTGTCTAAACTCTTAATCAAGTCAATCAAATTCTTGCAATAGCTTATCAAAAGTAGATGAGTTACTCACCAACATTGTGAATTGTTAATTGTTATTTAAAGTTTATGAAAGTATAGCGCTGACACAAAACTGATAAAAATTGTTACCACTATGATATTATGAAATTCTTTTGTGCACAAAATAAATTCAATATGACTGAATCAGTATCTTAAAAGGATACTCAGAAATCTTGCCACTTTTATCTAGAAATCAGGACATAACACTCATTCGTGAGCTTTGAGTGTTTTGAGTGATTTTTTTTTGCTGTTCTGCAATAAGCAAATTGACAACTTACAATATAAGCGTTTCATTGAAATATGGAGGAGTTATATACAAAAATGATACTGTAACCATCGGAACAGAAAGAGAAGTTTAACATTGACTATGCAGCAAGTATTTGATTTTTGATAGTTTTTGTAATATTATATTGGTCAATTTAATAGATTAAGATTGCCGCATACGAGATTTAAAATTAAAATAATTCTCTAATCATCACTTTGATAACTTTCTGGTCTTGAGTTTGAAACTTGTTATATTAATTCAATTCCATCGCTAAATCTTGAAAGTTTGAAACCCATGAGCCAACCCACCATCCCATCCATAAGCCTTGATTGAGCAATTTCTTTATTGATCCCCATATTACTTTACTGATTCAAAACTGCTTTGTACGATCAATTACTTATGACAAATTTACTAGTGAAATTCTGTATTTCTATCTTCCAGTTACTGATAAAATATTTTAAAAATTAGACAAAATGAATGTTAAAGTGTTGAGTTTTATGATTTATTGCTAAAGCAGCAATCAATGAATGCTTCGAAACCTGAACAGGAAAAGAAAAAATCAGATCACATTATGCATCAAATAATTATGACTCTATGAACTATTTTTATGTTACATTCTTGTTTTCTTTATTTAGTTTTTTTTTAATCATTTTGTTTGTAATTTTGTAACAATTCAAACTTCCATCAAAGTATATGATTTCGAAAATTGGGTATCACCGGCTAAGTTACATAATCTTGATCTTTAAATTATGGGAAAATGTATAGAAAAGACACTAAATTGAATTGTATATTTATGATTATTATTTGTTTATTAAATGAAAAATATATTTTATTATCAACTTGATTACCTATCTATATTAGTAAATATAAAACAAGTGATTGATTAAAAGTTGATGATTTACACACCAGTAGGGTCGCGTCCAAACTTTGGTTCAAGTTAATCAAATCTTTCTAGTAACTTATTAAAAAGTAGATGAATTACTCACCAATATTGTAACTATACGTTGTTATTTAGTACAGATTCACAACACATGCAAACCTGACATTCATTGGTCTATGGTTACTTAACTGCTTCTATATAAACAACGAATTCGAAAATATTGTAGTGACAGGCATTATTGATACAACCATCTCAAGTTGGAAGCATATTTAAAAGTACAATGAATTGTTTAAATGATCACGGCTCAAAAACTGATTCAATATCTTGAAAGAAAATTCCAAAAATCCACCACTTTGATTTCAGGACATGACACTCAATCGTGAACTTGGAGTCTCTTAGGTAGTTTTTTAATTGTTGAACTAAGTAACTAAATCTCTATTAACCCAATGTTATAAGTCAATTGGTAACATACAGTAAAGAGTTTCATCTTAGTAATCGTTCATATCTTTGAGTTTTTCACCAAATAGTGTCTCAATTTAACTAGTTTGATTCGGTTATAAAAGACTATATCTTGTTTAAAGAAAAATATAATTAAAATTTTCAGTTCTGTGAGATTTTTGAGAGACTTTGAATGATGGAACAAGCTAACAAGCTCAAGTCTTCAATTTGTACTTTAGAATCATCAGTAATTAGTTTGTAAAATGATAAAGTTGTTAAATTTGATATAAAATGTTCAATGGCTCCAAACCATTTGAAATGCGACTATTGCTTCAAAGTGTGGAGTTCTTGCGAAATCAGTTAATGAAGAGAATAACAGCAGTTTATGCTGATTATATAATGCTAACATCAAACTGTGGCATTTTTACACATTGCGAAGAATCAGCGGATGTGGCTTTCTTCTATATAAACCACTAATAGTCAGCTATTTTCTTTGTATTGAAGGTCAGGAGCTTGAATTGGCATGACTATACAAAAAAGAGCTTCTTCTATTGCTGTGATTGGAGCTGGGGCCTCAGGGTCTGTTGCAGCGGATGTTCTTGTGAAGGAAAAGGCCTTCTCCAAGGTGAAGGTATTTGAAAGAAAGCCAAAAGCAGGTGGTGTATGGATCCTAGACGAAATACCAGACCAGATCCAGGTGAGACCAGGAACAACTGAAGCTTTCAATGATCCCCAATTGCCTATCCCTGTTGAGTTGGCCTCTGTTGAATCCGGTACTCAAATCATAACTCAAAGATCAACTACTCCTCGATTCATAAATACTCCGGCATATGAGTTTATCCGAACAAATGTTCCTGAACACTTCATGACTTTCAGCGACAAACCTACTTGGAAAGTGTTGGATAAACCTGATATCGACCCTTTCACTTCAAGAAACTACGTTGAAGAGTATATCGAAGAGTACATACAACCCCATGACGATATAGTAGTTTACAATACTACTTTGGAAAGGGTTGACAAAGATTACTCCGATCCTGATTCTACTTTTGTTTTAACTTTGAGAAAAGAATCAGTTAATGAAAATGGAAACATAGTTAATATCTGGTGGAAAGAAGAATTTGACGCTTTAGTCCTCGCTACTGGTCACTATCATGTCCCATGGATTCCAAAAGTTAAAGGTTTAGATCAAGTTTTAGATAAATATCCTGATCGAATAAAGTATGCCAAACAATTTAGAAACGACGTTTTCTATAAAGATAAAACTGTGATAGTTGTTGGTGGCTCTGCATCTGGTATTGATATCTCAAATGTGGTGTCAAAAATTGCCAGAAAAGTTTACAGATCTGAACATTTAGGTTCACAAAAAGTTAAAGCAAGGGAAACAGCAAGAGAAGTTGTTTTAAAACCAGTTGTAGAGAAATATGTTGTCACTGATAATGGATTTGATGCAATTTTTGATGATGGCACTGTTATAAAAAATCCAGATTATATAATTTACGGAACAGGCTATGATTATTCGTATCCGTTTTTGAGGCATCTATGGCCTAACTTCAGTGCAAATGGTGTTTACTTACCAAATAACTTTCAGCATACTTTCCATATTCAAGATCCAAAAATCTCAACTCCAGGTGTACCTGTTGGTGCCCTAAGTTTCAGGTGTTTCGAGTATCAAAGCGTGTTGATCTCAAGATATCTTGCTGGTAAGATCCAGCTCCCTACACAAGAACAACAATATGCTTGGGTGAAGGAAAGAGAGGAGACAGTGGGAAAAAATAGATCGTATCATAAAATCGGTGGTAATAACGTTGTTGCTTATTTAAAAGACTTGACTGAATTGGGCGGCGGTGTTGAAAAACTTGGTGAAAATGGCAGACCTTTCCCAATTATCACTCAGGATCAAGTTGATGAGTGGGTCGTGAAAAAAGATGCGTTAATAGAGAGATTGGAGGAGGAATCTCCTGGGATTTTAAACACATTCGAGGCCATTAATTAAGATGTAATTCACTTAATGTTAAAACTGTGTTTAACTATGGTTTTATGAACATAACTTACAATGATCTACTCCATTAATACCCTCTTTACTCATTGACTTCTTCCTCTCTGGCAACTTCCGCTGCCTCCTGTTTTCTTACTTCTTAATTAGCTTCTTTTTGAACCTGTGTTTGCAACATTTCTTGTTGCTTCTTCAACTTCTCAACTTCTTTCTCGGCTGCATCAAACAAAATTTTTAAGTTCTCAGTTTTCTTACTTCCTTTATCAAAAACCTCTGAAAAAAGTTTTCCCCAAACACTTTCATCTCTTTATTCAAAATCCTTCATCTCAAACACATTCTTCTTTAGTTGGTAGTTTGTGGCTCATAGTATTCTTTGGAGTAAGATAGTTTATCATCATTTAAAGTTGGATTCTTGAACAGCTCTTCTTCCAAACCTTCAACATATCAAGGAAATTACTTGATTTCATATTCATTTTCTTTGCCTAAAGTGTCTTTTAAACACTTCCACTTCATATGTTTTCACATCTCTAGCCTTGATAGCCTTTGGTGATGGAATACCTTCTCTTGCCTACTCATACAATGGTTTCCTATTCATCTTTAAAGCTGCAAAGATTGGAGATGTTTGCTTTAGTTTACCTTTGAATTTATTTGGAACGTCATCAATTAGTTTCTGTGTAATCCCAAATTTCGTTATTCTGGTCAGAAGTTCCCTTCAACCTCACCAGTAATAGTACTTCCAACAAATAAAGTTTCAGTTTCAAACGTCTTGACACTCCCACTGAGATAAATCTGAAACAATTTTACTCCTTTGCCTATCTCTATCACCAATACACCGGTAGCTAACGATCACAATTCTCATCAAAGTATATGATTTTGTCCGAATTAGTATCACCACTTAAGTTCCGTAAAGCTGTTAATTGATACTGTGGAGAAATTATAAAGAAAAGCTATTGAAAAGAGATATGCACTTATATCTATTTATTGTTTGTTATTCGATGTTATAAGTTGTTTCCACTATTTATTTAACGTTGATAAATCTCATATTTCCAAGAAACAAATGATCAATCATTAAGCTGATGAATTACTCACCAGTTTGGTTTAATCAATTTAATCAAATCTTTGAAGTAACTTGTCAAAAATAGATGAATTACACGCCACTATTGTAAATGTATATTGTTATTTGGTACAGCCTTATATTTGATTGTCAACTCTGTTCGTTTTCATCAATTCATAATAATCAGAACTCATACCATACCCCTGCTGAAAACATGTTATCGTCTTTTTAATGATTGAGTTAATTTGGTAACAATAGCTGAATTTGTTAAGAGCCACTTTAAATTTCAGGGCATGTCACAGGAGCATGACACTTATCAATGACTGTTAAGTGTTTTAAATAATCTTTTTGTTTGTTAAACTGAGTGATTACTGTCTGGTTCAACCATATCTAAACCAACTGATACTAACAATGTACAGTTCATTAAAATAATTGTTCTAATTGTTAAAATAATTTTTGAGAAATACTGTCACAAAGTAGTTTCAACAACTTGACTAATTCAATTTCGTTACAAAAAACAGTTGAAAAGAAAAATACTGTGGGTTTCTTGAAAACTCAGTAACTTTATTGAAAGTAGTATTTATATATTAGTGTCTAAATAATTAGGAAGAGTATTTTAAAAATTGGGGGAAGTATGTAAAGAATAGATATTGAAATGAATTGTATATTT
>JBAKFZ010000310.1:0-10247 GCA_037355385.1 Saccharomycopsis sp. FM-2023a
AATAATAAAAAAAAATTCTTTTTATAACTCTACATTTATCCATTACAGAAACTAAAGAATACAAAATATATTTTAATCATATTTTAATTATATATTAATAATATTTTATGGTAAATAATCTTCAAGTAGTTATTATCAAGATAACTGTTTAGTAAAGCAAAGCCTGGTGAACTTTTCATAACCAGAAGTTCTCTAACACTTTCAAGACTTACTTACTATGCAACACTCTTGATCTACCCAAATCATGAGACAGGACCCTTATTAAAAACGGCATTTTGAAAAAAATTGATGCCATGTTGAGAAAAATTGCCCTTTCCATTATGCAGGAGAATTATCCATCAAAATAATCTGTTCCAAGATTTTTGCTTATTATAATTATAACGAGGATAATTCGTTGAATAGCGCCAATACCAAGAATAAAATCTTTCTATTGTCCTGGATAAGTTTTATCCAGAAAATTAAAAAGTTCTGGTGATAATGGAATGTCCAAGGAGTTTATGCTTAGCAGATACTAGATTCAAAGCATTAAGGCCTTAAAATCTTGTTTACTTTTTGTCTTGAGTTGGAAACAAAATATGTTCAAAATACCACCTTGCCCCATACTGGAATAGCAGACCTTTGGTCGAGAAACCAATAATGGCTTCCGTTCAACTATTATTAGAATCATTGTATCGTTCCAACAAATCTGTTTCAAGAATATATCAAAATATATCAAAGGGCACAGCAATCAAAGTTTTCATAATTACCAATGGAAAACTGTCTGTTTTTGAAACCTTTCAAGGTTTTCCCAAACAAATGGTGATGAATAATCAGTGTAAATTTCAACAATGCACAAAAAAAATCAAATGGAAAAAAATCCACCAAAAAATAATATCTTCAAACATTTTCAATCACCAAATCACCAAATGATGGGCCTTCCTTACGAAGAGCTCAACTGTAACCAGCTCTACGTCTATAACCTCTCAGATTCCCTTCTTGATTCCTTGGAACCGGTGTTTTTTGATTCGGAAGCGAAAATTAAACCAAAACCCAGTGATGTGCAGTGGCAAGATTTAAAACAAGAAGTGAAAAATAGTGATTCAATTTATTTACCACCTCGTATTATTTATCCCAAACCTCGTTTAGAATCAGAAGAACCAAGTCTTAATAGCATCAAAGAATTAAAAATAGAAGACGAAGATGAAGATGTGGAACTTGATAGTGAAAGTGAAAATGAAGAAGAAATTGAAAATTTTGATGACGATAATACTATTAATTATTTGAATTCACGATCTCCTTATATCTATCTAGATTCCAAAGAAATTTTCATCAAACTGAATGCTTCTAATCAATCGCAGCATCACTTGAAAAAACTAGTGATTTATAAATCAATTTTTGATTCTCAAGAAATCACTAATCCAATTACAACTTTAAAAAATTGGAAGACAAATTATAGTATCAGTGAGCCTGATATTTCTGCTTTATTCATGATTGGAGGTGGTCATTTTGTAGCGGCCATTGTTTCTCATAAACCTTTGAATATTAAAAAATTTATCAAACCTTCAGAAGCTTCAATGATACTACCTCAAACTGTGGATATTATTGCTCATAAATCATTTCATAGATACACTACTAGACGAAAACAAGGTGGCTCCCAATCAGCAATGGATGATGCTAAAGGAAAAGCCAATTCTGCTGGTTCAAGTTTAAGAAGATATAATGAACAAGCATTGATGCAAGACGTTAAAGACACCATTATAAGCTGGGAAAACTATTTGAAAAATTGTAAATCAATTTTCATAAAAGCTAATAATCTGAAAAATTTCAAATTAATTGTTACTGGTAATGATTTACAGGAAAAGTTGAAAAATAAAAATAAAGTATTCGAATTGTATAAAAATGATCCTAGAATTAAAAAGTTTCCATTCACTACTAATAGACCAACCATTGGAGAATTGAGAAAAGCTTGGGTGGCCTTAAGTTATTTAACAATTACTAATTTACCTAAAATTGATACCAGATTAAAACTGGCAAAAATCAAAGAATCACAAATTGCTTCTTCGAAAATCATCAAACCGGTGAATAATGAAACGAAAGTTGAAAAATCTCTAGAAGACAAACAATCAACAGAATTGATTAATCTATTGAAAAAATCAAAAGCTCCTGCATTAATTGCTTATTTAAGAAAACAAAAATTGAGCGTCAATTTTTTATTAACTCCCAACTTAAAATATCAAAAGACTCCAACTTTACTTCATTATGCAGCGGATAATCATTTACACCATATGGTTTGGATATTATTAAATAATTTGAAAGCAGATCCTACGATTTTATCAATTTTCAAAAAAACTGCTTTTGATTTAGTTGGTGATGATAAATTAATCAAATATAGTTTCCAAAAAGCGAGATTTAAGTTAGGAGAGAATTATTGTGATTGGGAAAAAATGGGTCATATGAATGTACCAGGTTTAAGTGATGAAGAAATTGAAGAAATTGAGAAAAACTTAAATCAAGAAAAACTTAAAGAAGTTAAGAAAATTATTGATGAAGAGAAGAAAAATGTTATCAAAAAACCAAAATCAATTGGTAATAGGCTAACTAATGCACCATCAATTGATAAACAAATATTATCCGGATTATCAGAAGATGATAGAAGAAAGTTAGAAAGAGAAAGAAGAGCAAGAGCTGCTGAAGCAAGATTTAAAAAATAATAATAATTACAAGTTCATTTAACATAAACATGAATTGAATCTATATACAGTCATTGATATCATTTAATTTTCCGATCCTAAAGTTTGTAAAACATTACGTGAACCCATCTGAAGAATATTTCTGGCTCTAAATCTATTAAACATCAAGACGAATCTTGGTAAAATTTTCCCATCATAATCATGTTTATTATACAAATCAGCAAGACTAAAATATAAAGTTGCCTCATAAGTTTCAATTTTTTGATTATTATTATTGATAACTGGATTTAATTCCACATATAATTCTGCAAAAGTAGTAGAATTTGATCTATATGGCCAACCATAATCTGATACAGTTTCAAAAAAATTAACAATTTTATCATTCATATTAAATTTGGAAATAACTGAATTATTGATTTTTCTAATCATATTATCTTCAATTTCAATATCTCTGTTTAATTTATCTTTGAAAAATTTGACTAAAATTTTATCAATTACTTTTGATTCTGTTGAATTTTCAAGATATTTGGCATCTAATTTAACGGTTTTTGTAAAAGTATCACAATTTGCAAAGTATTGTTCATTATCTGGAGATTTATAACTATTAACTAGTTCATTAATTTTCATTTCTTTTGGTAACTGATAAAACGGAATACTTGGGTATTTATAACTTAGATATCCTCCATAACTGACGCCAATACAGGTCAAGCCAAATATCCCTTTTCTAATAATCCCCATGTTCAAAGTAATGTGTTTAAAATGTTGAAGGCAAAAAATGGAGATGGAAAAATTCTTTTATTGACAAAAATGTCTGCAGTGGGGGTGTCGCACCCGCCTTGTAATTTGTAAAACTTAACATGAGTTGAATTGAATAGCCAACTAAATTGATAACTTAATTATTCAAAAGAGTCTCCGATCACCATAACTATTCTATTCGATCCTAGAATTGCAAAATAGAAATGATAAAAAAACTTAAAAAAAACGATGAGCGGCCCGGGAATTGAACCCGGCTCACTTGCTTGGAAGGCAAGTATGATACCACTACACTAACCGCCCTCACTTGTGTATAAACTTATCTCAACTCATTCTTGTTATACTGCTCTCCAGAGTATCCTCCCAATTGTATTGAAAAGTATTCAGTTGAACTCTCTGATGACTTTCATCCCATACAAATATATCTCAAAGAATTCTACAGAGTTTTTACTTTTAGGCATTAACATTTCTTCAAGTTTTTTATCATTTAAAAGTAGACACTCTTCAATCACAAAGAGCCTACAGGGTGTAACATGGAATGACAAGATACCCAAATCCGATCAAACACTGAAACAAAATTTCATACAATACGTATCAAATCATATACGGCTGTTTGTGAATAGCTTAATTCATTATCGTCACTAATCAATTTGCCAACAATTTAATTAGCAGTAATTCCGTTATTTTTTCATACTATTGAAAATGTTGATTGAAGCCTTTTCCATAACAATTTTTTTTTATTTAGTTCAAAATTGAGCTACTTATAAAATCGAAGTTTTTTGTTTTCCCACGAAGAAACAACATTTTGTATTGATCAAGAAAAGGAAACTAGTTCTTATTTTGTATAGCAGCAATTTTATCTAGTTAAAATAATGTTGACCTTTTCTGTTCTTCTTTTGGAAAAAAACACGATTATCAACTCTTATAATGATATTTATTTGATACATACTATTTTCGTCTACTTTTATTTACATTTCAAGAAGAAAATTGATATATTATTGTTGTTGACTGTACGCTCTTAGACTTCTTCAACTATATTGAAACGGTTTATCTGTGCTGAAGTAATAAGTGATTACAGCAGTCTTTGAACGAAGGTAAATACTGGTGTATAGTAAGAGTAATGAATATGATTTTTTATAGTCATTTGGTATTTTGAAATTTTTGACATGACTTTTTTGTGATGACTTCTTTATAACTTAATTGAAAGCCATCACATAAGACAGTATCACACTTATTTAATGGTTACTCATTTTATTCAAACACTAATGTATAATTCTATTTCCGTTCTTATACGAAATTTCCTTTATTTTGAGTGAATTTACTTAGTCTTAATCTTATATAAATGGTACAAATTTATTGTTTAAAAAAAGCACTATCTTCAAGCGTCTACAATAAGTGTAACCCCAAGATGGAATTATCAACTATGTCAAAATGATCACGTGAAATAATTTTGATTGGTTCAATTTGGTAAAATTTTGTTCCCAGCATTATGATTCTGGGAAAAATAATTATTTTCTTCAGTTTGCTGGGCGGCCGCGCTGCGGAGTTTTCAGAAATAGTATCTACACTCATGCTAAACTAGCCGAAAACCGGATCGCAAATTTTGCAAAAATCAAAAGTTAATTATTTGCCAAAAAAAAAAAAAAAATAATTTTCTAATCTGGATGACAGATGTCGATTCTTGCTATGTTAAATGATGAATGAAAAGGGAATCTTTCAAGTAATGCCTTATATAATCTGATAATTTGTTAAAAGTTTGTGGGCCAATGAATAAGTTATCAAGATAATTCAATCAAATACTAAAGTATGAATTTTTTCTATAAGGATTGTAAAACTTTACTTGACTTGAAAAACGCTCTAATATATTATGAACGAAACTGTGATATAAAAAGTATCCTTTTACTTAGGTCATTATTTTTGAGATTTCTTTCAAGGACTCATTCTTAGAAAAGCAAATATTCTAGAAGATCTTAGATATTACCCAAGTTGGCGTTCATGTTGAAAAATTTGAGCCCTGTGCAGGGGATGCATATTTTCCCCTATTGAAAATTTGTGTTTGATCTCACAGACTAGTGGGTTTCAGTTTAAGTTCCTTACCACGCCTGTTCAAAAAGTGATTGAATAAACAAATTCATTCAAAGAAAAAACTTTCAAAGATAATTCGTTTACAATAGTTTTTGAGATTTGAGATTTATAATTGGGAGAAACAAGAGTTTTCGGTACCAAGATTACAGGGTCCCCTGTACGTTTACGCGGCTTTATGCACTAGACATACATAGGGTAACTCCAGTTTTACAAGGTCGATCTCCCAAAAGAGAACATTCCCAGTTTCTGACAACCAAAACAAACCAATTAATTCTCTTACTTCTCTTTTCTAAATTTGCTTCTCTTCATCTCCAACTCATCCTGTTCACCCTCTTGCTGACATCGTTTTTATCTCTCTCATATCCTCCTCATCGCTCTCTTTTATAGTCCTTGTGGCCTTCTTTCCATTCTATTAATAGCTTTTCCTGCCTATTGTTAAAACAGCGAAAAAAAAAATTCGTGGATATTAATAGAAATTTTTTTTAAAAGGTCAAGGTACTTACAACCAACTGTTATTCATTCCTTCTCAAACTGCTCCTGGGTGTATTAATAGCTTATTTATCTATCTTTCACAGCTTTAATCATAAATTTCAATCTATTTTTATTGCAGTCTAAGAATAACTCACAATAATGTTATCCCAAAATTGGGTTTCCTCCCTCATATTATTACTGATATCGTTTATAATCAGTCCAGTCCTTGGGAATTATTCAGCTCTTCAGACCATTAATAGACCCACTTTCGATTTCAGTTCTATTGGGAATAAATTAGAATTTGTGGGAAATTTTGATTCCGTTTCTTTATTCAATTATTCATCTCAACAATATCTCTTAACTACTAACATCAGTAGTTTCAACTCCAGTCTCAATACTCTATATTATCAAGATTCTTCTGCTTCAATTTTCCCAATTGGTGATTTGAATGGTCATATTAATATCATTGAACCTTACTCGGATGATAGTTTTATTCTTTCAGGAGATTTTAACCAAGTCACTTTAATTGAAAATAGTACATCACTCACCATTGGTTCTCTTGCATTATTCAATGCCTCATCTGGTCAATTCCTAAATTTAGATCCAAATAATGAGATTATGGGTCAAATCAATGTGGTTTATGGAGATTCTTCAAATGATTTGATTTATATTGGAGGTAAATTATCTTATAAGCAAACGCATGGAAGTTTGCTTTATAATTTGACTTCCTCAAGCTTATCAATGATTCCTTTCAAAGGTTTTAACAAAAATTCATTAGTTAATTCAATATCTAGAATTGATGATAATATTATTTTTGGAGGTTATTTTTACGAATTAGGGGTTCCTGAACTTCAATATACTAATCAATCATATTTTCTTCTTCATAAAAGCAGTTTATTATCTAATTCTAGTTCTAGTGACAACTCAACGGAAGAAGTGGAAATCCACACTGAACAATTAGTTTCATTCAAATATGCTTCTTTTCAAGCTGATAATACTCAAAGTGGATCAATCAATGCTGATGAAATTATTTGTCCAAGTGATTCTCAAAATTGGATGGTTAATGATGGCCAATTAGGTGCTTGGTTAGCTACTTTACCATTTTCTATTACTCCATCAAAAATTAGAGTTTATAATGCGAGAGGAGATAACATGGGTGTTAAAACTTTTAGACTTTATACATCTCCATCCAACTCTATTATGAATTTAACATATATTGATCCAAGTACTGGGAAGCTTACTCAATGTGACGCTTGGTGTCCATTATTAACTCAATCTGATTTATCTACTGCATATAGTAATATCAATGATTCTTCCGTTACTAATGTTAGTTTTAGTAATGATGGAGGAGTTGCTGCTTCTTTACAATGGTCAGACAATTATCAAGATTTTGCTTTTGTTAATGACCTTGAAGTTAATTATTTAAATTTCCATATCATTGATTTTTATGGAACCAATGCTGGATTAAACGGTATTCAAATGTTCAGTACTCAAATCTTAACTTTTGCTAATGATACTTTAAATGAAGCAAGTTGTGGAAGTTCTGGTAATAATAGTTATTCAACCGTTAGTGGTGATGGTTGGGATTTATCAATTACTGGTCAATTTATGGCTAATTCTGTTAGTGATGTTTCTTCTGCTGCTTCAAATAAAGTTGGTGTTACCTTTTATCCAAACATTTCATATTCCGGTAACTATTCTATTGATTATATTACTCCAGGTTGTCAACAAGATGGTACTTGTTCATCAAGAGGATCTGTGGATATTTCTTTAAATGCAGGTAATGGTACAGTTTTAAAAACTTTTAATTCAGCTCAAACTAATCAATTCGAAAAAATTGAAAACGTTTGGAATGGCCATTTAAATGTTAGTGGTGATTCTCGTCCTTATGTTCAATTGACTGTGTCTGGTGATAATTCTGGTTCTGCTACAATTGTGGCCGATAAAATTGCGGTTACCATTTTAGGACTTGATGATTTATTAAACTCCACCAATTCTACTTTAGGCCGTATTCGTTCCAACAGTTCAATTTCTTTCAATCATTCTGATTATAAAATCCCATTAAATGGATTGTTTGAATATTCTTTAGATAATTTTACTTCATTCCCAAGTGATTATTCAACTTATAATTTTAGTAATGAAGATTTTGAAAATAAATTTGTTGGTAATTCATCAATTAACCAATTTGGTGCCACTATTTTACCGGAAGATGCTCATGTTAATTCTATTGAATACATCAATGAAACATTATACGTTTCCGGAGATTTTGTGACTAATAATGATGGATCTAACTTTGTTGGTCTTGTTCTTAATGGTGATGATAATAAAAATAACTTGAAGATTTCTAGTATTGATAATATCAAAAATGGATTAAATGGGGAAGTTAATTTCGTTAAAGCTATTGATAATTTGTTATTTGTTGGCGGAGAATTCAATGGTACCACTTCTGATCTGTCATCAACTGTCTCTAGTTTATCTGGTAATTCCAATACTGGTAATAATGCTTTAACTAAAATTGCGGTTTTAAGTGATAAAACTTGGTATTCTCTTGATAGTGGCATCACTAATGTTGGAGAGATTTCTTATATTAACAAAGTTTCATTAAATAATTTTGATTATTTTGTTCTTTATGATTCAAATTATGAAGCTCTTAATGTTTGGAATAATTCTGGTAAAAGTTGGTTTTCCAATGATGATTTCAATACCACTGGTATTTATATGAATATTACTGCTTCTTCAGATTCTTCATCATCTTCATTATTGGCTGGTCACTTAGCTTTATTGGGATTGATAGCTAATAGCGGAGCTTCAATTAATCAAAATGGGGTTTTTTCTAAATTACCACTTAATTTTAATTCCAATATTACAATTAATCAAGTATTATATATTAATGATTCATACAGTGTTATTGGAGGTAACTTTACCACTACTGATAATAAAACTAATTTAGTTATTCTTAATAAAAACAATGTTTCAGAACTTGATGATTCATTTGATTGGGGAAATTCATCCGTTAAATCATTATCTAAAGATGGTAATAATCGTTTCTTATTTATTGGTCTTGATGGCACTGCTACAATTAAAGGTGATTCTTCAAATGTTATTATTTATGATATGACTTATAAAAATTTCTCTGTTCCAGGTGCAGTTTCAAAATCTGGTAATGTTGATGATGCATCAATCAATGCTTTTTATTTTGATCAAAATAAGAATATTATTTATGTTGGTGGTGATTTTGATGCTGCTTCTGCTTTACCATGTCAATCATTCTGTAGTTTTTCTTTGGATAATCAAAGATGGACTAATGATGTTAGTACTGCAATTTCTAGTGGGGTTATTAATTATATGAACATTACTAGTCTGAATAATGATTTATTGATTGGTGGGAAATTTTCTATTAGTGATACAGAATATTATTTCACAAATTATGATTTTGGTTCTCAAAGTTTTAAACCAATCGATGATTTTGCTATTGGTGCTATCAAAAAAAGAGATGAATCTAGTAGTAGTGATTTACTTGGAGAAGTGGATAAATATATTTTAGTTGATGGTCCAATCAGTAGTGGGAATAGAATGTTAGTTATGGGATCAAATTTCATTAGTGGTTATAATAAAACTAATTGGAATAGACTAGATACAATTGGTAATGAAATTGATACTAATAATTCAAAATATTCAAAATTTCAATTAATTGACATTCATACCAATAAAACAACTAAACCTAAAAAAGGTAATTCGACAACATATTTTGATTCTACTAATCAAGCATTATTGGTGGTGGGACAAATTGTTTTCAAGAATTTTAATAATATAACCATGTCAGCTGCAATTTTCAATGGTTCAACTTGGTCACCCTATCTATATACAACATCGAATAGTGGATCAACTCCAATCATTAAAGATTTTTTAGTCAATAAAGCCCTTGCAGTGGATCAAGCAGAAACCAGTAGTGTTAAAAAATACTTAGATCGAGGATTTGTGGTTTTAATTGGTCTTGCTTTAGCTTTAGGAACCATGATGTTATTAGTGGGGATTTCATTATTTTTCATCTTTTGGAAAAATAGATCAAATGGTGAAGAAATTCAAAGAATTGAAGAAGATGATATGGTTCAAACCGTTCCTCCTGATCAATTATTAAGTAATATGGATGAATTTAAATTCACCAATGAAAAACTTTGATAAGTTTTTTCTTTTTTTTTTAATTATTTTTGTTTGCTGTTTAAATTTTATTATATTTTTTATTGCTTTTTTTCTTTTTATATAATTAGA
>JBAKFZ010000311.1:0-10151 GCA_037355385.1 Saccharomycopsis sp. FM-2023a
TATACAACTATAGTAGTAATGGCGAAGTCAAATAATAATTATTGAACCCTTTAAATCTTTTAATTACAAGCCACTAAAAGAAAATGGCTTTAATTCCTTTAAAGATCTTATTCAGCCTCGTTTCTGTACATTTAATTTTAAAAAGCCCTGCTTATTCCAGTTATTCCACTAATCAGTAGTAAATTTATATAAATCTACTGTAAATCCCCCGAAATCTTCTTTCTTTTCTTATTAGCTAATAAACAATGTTATCCTTAATATCTTTACTAATTGTTGCTTTGCAATCCATTGCAATCAACGCTGATACTTCTGTTTCTGCCTCCTCTGGAGGTTCTTCTTCTTCCTCTTCATACAGTTCAAATTACAATGTTTTGGAATTTGAAAACTACGGTTACACTGGTTATTACCATTTTGTTAACAAAATAGAAGACATTGATAGTGATGATTGTACCTGTGAACTTTCAAGTAAATGGACCGAATTTAGTGGGATTAATTCACCTTTAGATGAAGGAGTTAGTGTACATTTTAGAGGTCCTTTAATCCTTGAAGAATTCGCGGCCTATACTTCTGACAGTTTCACTTATGGAGATGATAATCTGGGAGATTGGAGTAGAATGGCTTATTATAGTGCTTCAGAACAAACTGCTACAAATGTCACTTTTTTGACCGGAGCTGGTGATGATAGTCCATGTCTTGGTAAAGCTTTAACTTATGCTGGTACTGATGGGGTTTCAAAAAGTGAAAGCTCAACTATTCTTGCAAAAGATACTTTGATTGAAAGTAATAAAGAATATGTGATTTTTAGTGGAGAAAAATGTGATGATAGTGGTTATGATAAAGATTGTGGAGTTTATAGAAGTGGAATTCCTGCTTACCATGGATTTGAAGGAACAATTAAAATGTTCTTATTCTCTTTCCAAGCTCCAACCGAATCAAAAATCACTAATACTAGTTCCACTAATTATGATATGCCAGCCATTTGGTTATTAAATGATCATATTCCAAGAACTTCTCAATATCCAACCAATTCCAATTGTTCATGTTGGGCTTCTGGTTGTGGAGAATTTGATATTTTTGAAGTTTTAAATAAAACAGAAAGTTCCCATTTTTTCACAACCATTCATGATTTCCAAGGCACTGGAGATATGGCCACTGGGATTTCTGTTCAAGGTTATCTTGAAAGAGATACTCTGACCACTATGAAAGGTGGAGTTGCTTTTGATAGTAAAGGTAATGCTATAGTTTGGCTTTCTAATTCTACTTCATTTGGTGCTAATGTTAGTGCTAGTAGTGTCAATTCATGGATCTCAGGGGCCGGTACTGAACAAGAAAAGACTTTAACCAGTATTTCTAATTCTAAACCTGCTAGTAGTGGAGGAATGTCATTAAATGGTGGATTTTTAAATAGATATTTGATGAGTTCCATTCAAGCAACTTTTGGGGCTCTATTATTTTTGTTTTAGGGATTTTATAGACTTATAGATGTTTTTTAGATTTTATTTTGTAAACTGTTTTCAAAAGTAGTTTAATATTTCAATATTCTGAGAATATTATAAATTTCAACTTTCTAACTTTTTAGTTGAAATTTATATGTGAAAAATTGGTTTGCAGCCCGTGTCCAATCTCTCAAGTTTTTTTTTGTTCAAAATTTAAAAAATTTAACAGTTATTCACGAACAAATCTTGGAGATTTAGTTGAATAATTGACCACTCCTCAATGTTGCGAATCCTTAAACAATCCCTTCCCGTGGCTCGCATGGGTCAGAGAATTAGACATTATTCTGATTTGACCAATTCTCCTCAAGATGTATTATTCAAAGTGGAAAACACTGCAAGAATCATTACTTTAAATCGTCCAAAAAAATTAAATGCTTTAAATACTAATATGGTTGAACAAATCACTCTCAGATTACTTGAATATGAAAAATCAGACGCCACCAATCTTATCATTATTAATTCAAATAACAGTCCAAGATCTTTTTGTTCTGGTGGTGATGTTAGTAAAGCTGCTGAAAATGTTATTAATGGTAAAACTAACGAAGCCATTGATTTTTTTTATAAAGAATATTCTCTCAATAATTTATTGTCAATGTATTCTAAACCAATTGTTAGTTATATGGATGGAATCACAATGGGTGGAGGAGTTGGATTATCATGTCATGGAAGTTTTAGAGTAGCAACCGAAAATACTAGAATTGCCATGCCAGAAATGGATATTGGTTATTTTCCTGATGTTGGAACCAGCTTTTTATTACCTAAATTAGATGGGAAATTAGGAGATTATTTAAGTTATACTGGGGAATCAGTTTATGGAATTGATTCATTAATTGCTGGGTTTGCAACTCATTATGTTCCAAGTATTAGATTAAATGAATTAACAAAAAGATTATCAACTTTGAATGTTCCATTAAATTCAAATGGAATTCGTGATACTTCAAATAAAAATATTACGAATATTACAGAAGAAATGAAAGAATTTTTTGCTATTGTTAATAATGCAATTGAAGAGTTTACCGATCCAATTCCTAAAGGTCATGAGTTTTTCTTGAATAATGAACAAAGAAATTTTATTGATGAAGTTTTCAATAAGGAATATATTGAAGAAGTTTTTGAACAATTGAGTAAAATTATCAAAAACGATGAATCTTTGATTGACGAAAATTTGAAAAAATTTGCAGAAAAAGTCTTTAGCAACTTGAATAAAAAATCATTTGTTTCTTTGAAACTTGCTAATGAATTATTAAGAAATGGTAAAAAATATAATAATACATTTGCCTTCACTCAAGATTTAATTTTATCACAAAATATGCTTCTTAATCCATCAACCAATGATTTCGTTGAAGGGGTCTCCAAAAAATTAATTACAAAAACTGGTAATCCAGAATTTAAATACAAATCATTCCAAGAATTACCAGTTTCAAATCTTCAAAAATTATTAAATGATAAAGAAAATCTTTTGTATAATTCATTAATTCAATTTCCAAATATCACCGGTAATACTTATAAAACTTATCCATTTAATATGGGATTACCATCTGAGTTAGAAATTAAAAATTATATTATTGGGGAAGATGGGTCCGGTAGAGATTACGCTCCAACCAAAAGTGAAGTTGTCAAAAAGTTTTTGAACAAATATTCAAACAAAGTTGGGGTCAATTGGAAAGTTAAAAACGTTTTGGAAAGAAAAACTAAACAACATGAATTTGGCGAAGATTATGTTAATTGGGTTGAGTAATCAATCAAATCAATTTGTAAATAAATAGAATAAATATAATATTTTGATTAAATTTGTTAGTATGAGAACTGTAATTTTTATAGAATTTTTTCATCTGTATTATTAGTTTGTTTTTCTGAATTCCTATTCTCATTCTGTTCTTTTTGGTTGGTTTTGTAGTATAATTTACACACTTACATATTTACACATTTACACATTTACATAAACACTGATACCCTTTTTAATATTGTCGTAGTATTATAGTATTTATAAATGATTCGTAACCTTAATACCTTTGAATCTAACAAACCTTTTATTATCGCAATCAATTAATTGCTACACTCAAAGTTGACAACTTACTTTCCAACGAATTATTCATATATATTTGTTTAACAAGAACAATAAAAGTTATTATTACTAAGCTCTTTTGAAAATTAAATCAAAACAACGGATCGTATGTCAATATGAAAAAGAGGTTTTATAGCTGCTAAATTAGCAATAATAAACTTCAATAAACAAAACGTATCAAAAAAGATCAATGCTGTTATAGGTGGTCATCTTTGTGCAGCATGAAGTGCTGGAAAATCAATGATCTTCACTGCTTTGCTAGTATTGTGAACCATGATATTCGCACCGTGTAGCCCGTTGTGGATAAGGGAACTCATGTGAAACTCGTGGGCTTTTCCAAGAACATCAATCTGTATTTCGAATTGAGAATTCATTAGCCCAATTATCCATAAAATCAATTGATGTTTTCAAGGATGTAAATCGGATTATGAATAATGAACTTCTGGAGATATTCTTTAATTTGATTGATTGATGGTTATTATCATCGTTGAGAAATTCATCAATATCATCATTGTTTTCAATGGTTTCTACATTTGTCCAAAGAATTGAATATTCTTGAAAACCTTTTGCTCTTGTATTACTTTATCAAAATAATTTGGGCCATTCATATTAATTATTCTAGAATCATTGAAGAAGTTTTGAAATTTGTGGATAATTTTTTCAAATTTTTCTGAGGCAACTGAATTATTCTCCTTAAAATGCTTGATTTGAATTGCTTTTAATAAAGTATGGAAACTTTTTGAGATCTCTGTTCTATTCCTCCAATTTTCTTAATTTTGATCTTTAAGATTTTGATACTACTCATTAACTTTCTTATAATTTTCAACTTGATAGGAATTTTCATTATGTTTGATATTTTGAATTATTGTGAATAATCCCAAACCAGGTTTATCTTCAAATGGATGAAACTCAAATTTCTTACACTTTAACTTGAAAAAACTTCTTCCAACAAAATCCCCAAAAAATAACTAGGTTGGAGAGAATACCAATCAATTTCAAAGAAAAATATCCCAGTTTTATCTATCATCATGCCGCATTTGCCATCTTGCAAATAAACAGTCTAATTAATTGACATAAATGTACCAAGAATTTATGACATCCATTACCGAGTCTTTTTGATGAGGGTTTCCCAATCATTTTCCTTGGAAAGGTAACATAGCTGTCTGAAATGTTCTAAACCACTTCAGAAATTAGTTAAACTCTCAGCTTTGATTGGAACTTTCACTTTTAACTCGACTTTCAAAGTCTTCTTACCGCCATCTAGACAATCACACATAACAAAACTTGAATTCATCGCCATTCAGAATGAAAGAATTTATCAGTTTTTCAATATTTTCCATAAAAGTATCACTCGAGAAAACTTCTGGTATATCATAATGACCAATTGCTGAAGAAACAATTAAACGACTTTCAGTTGTTTTTTTTTTGCTAGGTTGTTGTCATCCAGGCAATAAATGATCCTGTTTACTTCTACTTTGTACCATGCTGTAAATAATGGTCATATAAAAGCTATTAACAGTTTGCCAGAGAATGAAAAAGTTAAATACAAAAACAAGAAGAAATAAAAAAAGGAAATTAAATCCAGCTGATGCAAGTCTTGAAGTTCAGGAAATATTTGAGACGGTTCTCGAGAGTTATAGTACAGCTATTTCATCTGATAGCATGCCTGTAATACAAATTAAAAATCTCAATTATTTTATCAATATTACTGAATGCCTTTATGAAAGTATTTTTACCTCCTATAGTATTGACTGTTTATCAAAGAAAATTATCAAAAAAAGTTGCTGAAAATAGATTATAGCTCTATTGAGATAACAACACCTTATTGTTGAGAGCTTTATCGATAGAATCAGATGATTGATTGGTAAAAAATACCGAATATCACTCGCAGTCTTTTTCCCCAATAAAAGGTGCTCTTTTCAGCAATTCTGACCTTTCATTTGATAGTTTACTTGATTTACCTGTATTGGTTATTTTGTGTAATAACAGTTCTAAATATTCATCCTTGCATTATGGATAAGTTTAATTTATTGAGAAAGTGAATTCATTTAAAGTTGGTAAACTTATAATTTCGTAATGCCAAATAATAATGAATAATAACAATAGTTTATATTAGATAAGTAAAATAATTATAACAACAAACACACCTAAAGTAAATGACAAAAAATGTAAAAAAACAATCATTGATTAATCCAATCATCATGGTATTTGAGAATGATTGGGATAAATTTATTTTCAATATCAGTTTCTTCATCATCTTTTAATTTATACCATTTTGATTGATAATCATTATCCTCTTTCAACTTTTTGAAAACAAACATGATTTCATTTTTTCTAGTTTGTAGTAAATTCCCAATGACTAAATTTTGATGATATTTTTTCAATGACGAAATGCATTTATTTAATAATAAACTTTCATCAGTTTCCAATTTGAAACTAATAACAAAACTACCAGGACACCAAGAATCAACAATTCTATTTAAAAATTTCGGGACCGGGGAAAGTTTAATGTTGATTCCTCCATTGGGTAATGATTTGATATTGCCAGTTTGCAATACTTCGTTTGTTGAGCTTTGTATTTTATGATTTGGTAATTTTGATTCAGGTATATAAAAGTCACTAACTGCTGCGGATAAATAGATAATAATATTCGGTGGGTTTAAATGTATTGATAAAGTTTCACAAATTAGTTTCAATGAATACAAATATTGATTAACAGTTGTAAATGGAATGGTCAATAAGTTTCTTTTATAACGATCATAAACATTTAAAATTTCGGATAATTTTTTGGAATATTTCGGTTTAATTTTTAATTCATTATTGTTACTCTTTTCCAAATATTCGAGAAAATTTTCCTTGTTTGGATCACTAGTGAAATGCCTTAAAAATGGCATAAAACTAAATTCTCGATACAAAAAAATCACTTTATAATCATTTAATAAAAATTGTTCTGCAGAAATTGAACCTCTTGTACCAGCACTAAAATTGTCAATAAATCTAATGGTATTATTCTCCAATGGAACCGTGGTACCACCACTTGTGACTAGGACAATTTTTGAATTTGAATCATCATCTTTTAGGAAAAAATTCAATTGATTAGCAATTTCGGTCAAATAATTGGGGGGATGATTATTGGCAAAATAATTGGCTTCATCTTTCAGTTGAGCCACGGGGGGTTCTTCAATGAGTCGATTGATGGCTCGGGAAATATCCGGTCTATAAGTTCTTAAGGGCGTTGGCATCTCTCATTAATTCTTTCTATATAATTGAAAAGAATAGGAATATCTGGGAAATGTTACTATGTTTTAAATAATGACCGATGCCTGTCAGGTGACACACGTCAAAAATGACTCATGGGCCGCAATTTTCGCCGGTGAAATTCAAGAGGAAATTTATTTCTTTTTACTAAAAACTGTTTTTAGACTTTCTCATGAAATTTTGAAGTGATTCCTCAAAAAAGCAATAAAACTGCTCGGTTTGCATAAAGAAGTCAATATTTTCTCTTTTTTTTGGAATTTCAGAATCTCAGTATACTACAGGGACATGAAAAAATGTCAATTAGTAATACTGAAAAAACTAAACCCAAAGATGAAGGCTCAAATCATCCAAAACATATTATTGACAAAAACGATGACAAAGACGATATTAACTCCAATACAATTAAACCTCGCTTATCTCAATTACTTGCCGATGCCCATGAAAACATTTTAGATATCAAAAGTTTGCTAATTGTATTAATGTCAATGTCATTAGCAATTTTTTTATCATTTGTAGATCAGACTGGGATAACCATTGCTTTACCGTTTATTGCGGATGATTTGAATGCTCATGAAACTATTGGTTGGGCTGGAACGTCAATGTTAATCAGTACCACGGTATTTATGGTCTTATTTGGAAGATTTAGTGATATTTTTTCAAGAAAATACGTTTTGGTTGGATGTATGATAATTCTTTCGTTTAGTGATTTAGCTTGTGGTTTCTCCCAAACTGCTTATCAATTGTATATCTTTAGAGGCTTTGCTGGGATTGGTAATGGAGGAATAACTTCATTAACCATGATGATTACTTCTGATGTGGTAAGTTTGGAAGAAAGAGGCAAATATCAAGGAGTCTTGGGAAGTTTTGTTGGCTTAGGGAACGCTATTGGACCTTTTATTGCTTCGGCTTTTATTGAGAAAAGTAGTTGGAGAAAATATTTTTGGACTTTGTGTCCATTAATGTTTTTAGCCATCGGAATTGTAATTTGGTTAGTTCCTCATACAACTCATGAAGATAAAATCAAAGAAAAACTATTACAGATTGATTATTATGGTTTTATTACTAGTTCAATTGCCATTATTTTTTTATTGATTCCTATTAGTGGTGGTGGTTCAACTTTTCCGTGGGATAGTGGGTTATCAATTTCATTTTTAACTATTGGAGGAACTTTTTTTGTGATATTTTTAATGATTGAAAAATATTTGAGTAAACTACCAATGATCCCATTACATTTATTTGTTACTAATTGGTCATTAACATGTTTATTGCTACAAAATTTCTTTGTGGGAATTAATTATTATAGTATGATTTATTATTTGCCATATTATTTGCAAGTTATTAGAGGGTTTTCCGTGATTAAGTCTTCTTGTTTTATGCTAACTACTGTTATTACCCAATCATTCACATCGATTATTACTGGTCAAATTATTTCTAGATCTGGTCATTATTTGGGGGTTATTTATTATGGATATGGAGCCTGGACTTTAGGTACCGGGTTATTATTACTTTGGGGCACAAACACTCATCCAGTGACCATAATTTGGGCTCAAATATGTTTGGGAACTGGAGTTGGAAGCATCTTTCAACCAAGTTTAGTGGCCGCTCAAGCTCAATGTTATAAAAAAGATCGATCAATTGTTATTTCAACTAGAAATACAATTCGTTGTTTAGGTGGGGCTTTGGGATTAGCAATTTGTGCTACGATTATTGCTAATAATTATTTATCAATTTTAAAATCAAAAGGTCTCAATTTGTTCACAGTTGCTCAGATTAATGCTTTGAAGACAAATATTTATTCTAAACCAACATTAACCGGATATACTGATGCTCAAGTGAAGTTTTTAAGAGACAGTTATATGAAAAGTCTCAGGAAAGTATTTTACCTATTCTTAGGAAGTATGGGGGTTTGTTTATTGTCCATGGTTGTAGTCAAAGATTCGGGAACTAGTCCTTTGGATTCTAAAATTGAAAAGGTTGAGAAAAAGGGAATCGTTTGATACTTTATATTAAACTGTTTACTGTTATACTATATATTGAGATTTACAGTCATTAAAAAGCTAATTGTTAGTTTAAGTGAGTGTAATTTGTCATGTTGAGACCAAATAATGCATAAAATGCCAAAATATGAACTGAAAAAATATTTTTTCGTCTTAAAATCTTTTAATCCTTTCAACAGCCTTTTAACTCATAAACTTAACAACCTTTTAAATTGTTATTCCAACAATAATAAGACAAAATAGTTTTCATTGGTTATGAATTTCTAGTCTCGGGGGTGTGACACCCGTCCCAGACAAAAAAAATTCCCAGAAATCCACCACCTAATCACTTTATTTGTTTATCAATTTGCCTTTTAATTCCCTTTGCTTTTTTATACATTTGCTCCGATTGCCATGGTTTACGCCGACCCTTTACTTCCTTATATCCATTTCCCCCTTGTGGACCAATACATTAAACCATATGTCCCATTTGGGGTCTTTCCAATTCATATTCACGAATTTATTTTTTTTATTTTATTTTATACCATAATTTATTTACTTAGTACGATTATTTCCCCTAAAATTGTGGGGTTAAAAAAATGGAATAATTTGAAATCAAAAGATCAAGTATATTTCCATATCCATGTGGTTTCAATGATTCAATGTATTGTTATTATTGGATTAATTCTTCCAATGTATAATAACGAAATCTTAGCCAAAGATCGAGTCTTTGGTTATATTCCATATGGAGGATTAGTGGCTGCTGCTTCAAGTGGATATTTCCTTTGGGATGCGGGAAATGCTCTTTATCATATTAAGAAATTTGGACCAGGATTTGCAGTTCATGGAGTTATTTCGTTATTGGTTACATTTTTTGCATTTGAACCATTTATCTTATACTATGCTCCAGTTTTTTTACTTTTTGAAATTAGTACTCCATTTTTGAATATTAGATGGTTTGATTTAAAGATTCCAGGGTTTTTTAATGAAACTTTTATCCTTCTAAATAATATTATTTTGATTAGTTTGTTTTTCATTGTGAGAATTTGTCATGGTTGGATTTCAATTTATAAATTATCCATTGATTTTTATTTGACTTATACAGATCCTAGATTTAGATTTGATTTCGCTTTTATTATCTTATTAGGTAATTTTATTTTGGATATTCTTAATATTTATTGGTTTAGTTTAATGATGAAAATTGCAATCAAAACCATTGCTAAGTTAATAAAGGGGGAAACAAAAGGGTTACAAATTGATGAAGAAACTATAAAAAATAGTAGTGAAAAAGTTAAACAAAATTAGTTTTTAATATTCTTACTTTAATTTATATATTGTGGTTATTTTTAATAAAAA
>JBAKFZ010000312.1:0-10101 GCA_037355385.1 Saccharomycopsis sp. FM-2023a
TATATTATATTCTCCGATTCTTGCTGTTTTTCCTTCCTTAATGAAATGTTACGATTGTTTTAGAAAAATGTAATTAGTATACAGGGAGTGGGTCAAGATTTACATGGAGTGTAAATTGTTTAAGAATAATAATAGAAATATTTGCCATTTTGAATGGTTCAATTGTTAAATTTACGGGAGATTAATAATCAATTATTGCGTATTATCAGACAATCATTTATTTATTATTTGCTTACTTATTATTATTTAACTAGTAAACTATAAAATAATAAGGCAGTTACTGTTAGGTTGGCAAAAATCGGCTTTTTTTTACTTTTAAATTCTAAAATTTTAAATTTTAATTTGTTAAGAAATTTCCAAAACTTCCGCCACTGCCCCCCAATTAACAATCTTTACTATCAATCAACACTTAAACATAATTATGATTTCATTTCTTTATTAATATTTTGCTAATTATTCTCAACAATTTGGATCTAATATTTATCCTACTGATTATGTCAGCAGGAGTCACAATATTATATAAGCCCCGGGTAACTCCTCATCGCCATCTCAGTTTTACTTTTTACTAAAAAAAATTTAATTTTTCACTGATATATAAATTGAAAAGACTATTATCACCAATTAAATACAATAATAATGAGACAACTCACTGAAGAAGAAACAAAAGTGGTTTTTGAAAAACTAGCCAACTACATTGGTCGTAACATTGTCCATTTAATCAATAATAAAGCCCTGCCTCATGTGTTTAGATTACAAAAAGATCGAGTTTATTACGTTGATGAAAAAATTGCCAACTTAGCAATTTCAATCCAAAGAACAAATTTAATGTCATTAGGAACTTGTTTTGGTAAATTCACAAAATCCGGGAAATTTAGACTTCATATAACCGCATTACATGAATTAGCAAAACTAGCAAAATTCAAAATCTGGATCAAACAAAATGGGGAAATGCCCTTTTTGTACGGTAATCATATCTTGAAAGCCCATGTTGGTAAGATGAGTGATGATATTCCTGAACATGCCGGGGTGATTATCTATTCTATGAACGATACCCCCTTAGGGTTTGGCATTAGTGCAAAAAGTTCAATTGAAACAAAAAATTTGGACCCAACTGGTATTGTGGCTTTCAGACAAGGTGATATTGGGGAATATTTGAGAGATGAAGATACTCTTTTTACATGATTTGTATATTAATGGCATATTATTCTGTAACCTTATGATTTATGTAAGTGAGAATTTAGCTATTTATAATAATTAAGATCAACAATGATATTTGAGTTAACATCTTTATCACATTCAGCAAAACATTACTAACACTATCTAGTTTTAACTCTAATAACAAAGTATCAATAACTAAAAATTTTGATAGTTCATTGAAAAATTACAACACAAACAGTTCACAATTTATTATTTAATATTTATATACAGTTTAATAATATAACAAATTACAAGCTTTTAAGAATTCTTTTGGGTTACCATTACCGCTCAAAATGTATTTTTCATTTGTGATTTTTTCCAAATCGAGATTTTTTTCAACTATGTTTTTATTTGGATTGAAATATTTATCATCTCTTGAGATTAATAATCCGTTATTCAATTGGAATCTCACTAATTGGAATATTTCATCCTTGTTTAATTTCTCCAATTCAAAGATATTTTTGTTATCAAATTTTCTGAAATATTTACTCAAGTTTTCATCAAATTCTTTATCAAATGGTAAGGATTCCTTTTTATACAACCCATTTAATAAAGTGGAATTCAAAATATATCTTCCAGTGGTGGAAATAACAACTCCGGTTTCTTCATTCAAAGAGTATTCATCATTAATGATTTTTAAAAACAAATTGATCAAACTTAATTTTTCAACGGGAATTGGTTTATTATTAGCATCTCTATATTCACTGTATGGTTTATTAGTCAAAGCATTGAAATTATCAATAGTCAAATAAACTCCGTATTTCTTTTGTGATTTTAATTCTTTCAAAATATCCCTAAAAATTGTTTCGTAAAATGATAAACTGATTTTCCCATTGAATAAACATAAATCGTATACGGAGTTTTTATTTTCCAAATATCTCATTGTCCCGTATGAATAACTCTTTGATAACAACAATTTTTTCAATAAATCTTTATTACCCTTGGCGAATTTGACCATGATTATTTTTAAAAGGTTGGGTTGCTCGTATAATCCAGTTTTGGAATTCAAGGAGAAATCAAAGGATCCGTTGGTGATTTTTTCTAACTGGAAAATCGGTAAGATAATTTTACTTTGATTCTTTAAGTAGCTTTGAATTTGAGTTATCAAGGTGGTTTTACCAATTCCTGATTCTCCCATTATAAAAAATTTGGAATTATTATTATGTTTCAAATTATTGATGATTTCTAATGTTTCTTTTCTTAATAAACTATATTTGGTATTGAATAATTCATTAAATTGATGTTTACCAAAACTACCAAAATGATAAAGACTTTTCAAGCTTTTATCAGAATATTTAAATAATTTATTGTCTTCATTATTTAATTCACTTTCTTTATTAGCCAAAAACTCTTCCAAAACGGGCAAATCAATCGTTGGAGCCAATTTATTGAACCCAGAATTATTCACATAATCTTGGAACTTTTTACTACTCCCAGCAACTCCTTTTCTTTTTGGTCTGGATCCTCCATTAGATTTAATTGAGGAATAACCAAATTTGGGAATCGGGGCTCCAGAAACTTTCAATGTTGTATGGAATTCACGAACCAATCGTGATTTGATTCCATTGTTAAATGAAACCTTCAACATGATTTGCTTATAAATTGTTAAATGGTTTAGTTGTTGAAATATTTCACTCAAAATTTAATAGTTATTGGTCAACCAAAAATTTTTTTAAAATTAATATCCGGGTAAAACTGTTATTTTTTAAGACTTATTAAATTATTGATTCTCATACAATTAAGAAAGACCAATCGGCTTCTTTAACTACAAACTATTAGCTGATAGCTACTACTGTATATATAGTTGCCTTTGTTTCGGAAAAAATGGCTGATTAATTAATTAAAAAGGAATGTTTTACTTATTGACAAAGTCACGAGACAGATCACATGGTGGCACGCATAATAATTGTTTAGTTCAAATTTTAACAACTTTATTAAATACTCATTAGATATCATATTTATTTTCGATAAATTAAATGAGGATTGAATATCTTTGCTCTCATACTAGTTTTGAATGATGTGCGATAAACTAATTTTAAATTTTATTAAATAAAAGTTACTGCGTAGTTTTTTCAATAAATAATGAATTTAGAGATCTTGAATCAACACTTATTAACACTTAGCTGATAATACAAAATTGACTTTTAACTACAGCTAGTAGTACAGACTTGATACTAAAACTTTAAGTTTACCAAGGTTATCAATTGCGCTATTTGAATTACAATAATCAAGTTTACTATTTTAGTTTCAAAATAATCATGAATAATTGTAAACTGTTAGACTTAATTAGAGAAATAGAAAAAAAAAGGTTGCTATTTAATGATCATTTCAACAGTCCTATCAGTTGAAAATATCATGGGTTTAATGGGAAAATTAACCATCTGGCTTACCAACTTTACCAACTTTGTACTCTTTTGAGTTGTCCCACCATCTTCGATTGATAACTCAAAATCAATCATCCTAACGCCAAGAGCTTTTTAAATACACCTGACCATTCATAAGAACCAGTTTAAGATACCCCAAAGCATCAATTTCCAAAATGGTGAAAGTATATTGAGTCTACACTGATATAAGATTTTCCTTTAGTTTCAGAACTGGTATTCTTGATTTTCTTCATAAGTGACTTATATTGATCACTGGGTAATTTCAAAGTGGATGTATTAGTATTTAACTTATTTTCCAGAGCTGGAGATAAAGTTTTGATTGGATGTTTCCAAAGATCAATTAATGCGCATTGATTGGATACAACCTTGAGTATTGTTCAAGTACTAGTTGTAAATCTCATATTCGTGTTCTTGTAAGTTATGAACATCATATTTTTTGGGGATTAATAAAGTTGAAGTTCGGTTAATCAAATTTGCATAGGCAAATACACCAACTGAACTTTCCAAAGTTACATCAGCATCCCAAATTGCTTCGCCAAATTGAAGTCTCATATGTAATTGGAAGTTCCATCGTAATTGTTTATCAACTAAGAATAGACTGAAATCTTCATTGAATACCGTTTCAGAATGTCATTTGGTGTGTTAAGTGAAGAAACAAAAATTGTTGCTTGAACATTTAATGAAAGATAAATGAAGATAAATTTATAGGAAAACATTTGTTTGATTAATGATTGTCCAGTAAGTTCTCTCAGACAGGATTTAAGACGGTTTAGTCAATCAAAACTTGATTTAAGTCAATCTTTTTTATCTTTTGGAGTGATACTGTACTTCTGGTAAAGTGAGACTGTATATTAGAAGCCTGCTCACGAGCCTATATATTTGAAACAAAAATAGTAAAGCAAAGTACTTGAATTTTGATCAAAGATTTTCAGCATTGATAATTGTGATGATATAGTAAAAGATCTTATGATCTGATGTTTTTTTTGAAAATAAGGGAATTGAATCAATTTGATTAAAATGTTATTCTTTATTAAATGATTAATCTATGATAAAAAATCTTTTTCATAACTGTTTATTGATAAGCAATGATTGTTTGTTACTAGATTGGGAAAGTGAGAATCCATATCTCGTCAACTTAATTAATTATCAACCAATATCCCGTCTATCATTCTTATCAGTTTAATGTGTCTTATAACTTTTTTTGGCAGACAAAATTTCTCGCATGTACAAAAAAAAATAAAAATATACTCATCAAATTATCAAAACATCAAATCTTCAAGTTTACCCAATGAACGACTCCACCAAGAAGAAAAAACGAAACAATTTTGCCTGCATTCGATGCCGAAAAAGACACATGAAGTGTCCCGGTGGCAACCCATGTGAAAAATGTAAAAGTACCAATCAGACCTGTGAATATTCAGAAATTAACAAAAAAATCATGATTTCCATCAACTATTTGGAGAAACTACATGAAGAGATTGCTACTTTGAAGAAACAAAATGGGATTTTGAGAAGCAAAGAAGCTAGTATTAATAACTCATCAAAGTTTAATCCTATCAGTTTGGAAAATAATGAAAATAATAATACTAATAAATTTCAAAATGAGATTGTTCCACCTTTTATTGATAGACAAAGAAGATTAGTTTCTTCAAAAACTGGGGAAAAGTTTTACGTCGGATCATCGTCAATGACTTTGTTTGGATTAGAAGTGGAAAGTATGATTCCCAATAACATTTTGAATAATAAAATTTTAACCAATAATGGGGAATTAAATCCTGATAAAAAATTGAATACAATTCTTGAAAATGAAGGGAATGCTTATAAAATTATATTAGGTAAAACTGACACTAAACCAGGAATCTCGGTTAAATTCATATTACCATCATATTCTTATGCATTATTATTAATCGATACTTTTATAACTTACAACGATGGATGTTTTTATTTTTTCAATGAAGGTTTAGTCAAAGAAAACTTGAAAAAAACCTATAATAACAATTTAAACACCGATAAAAAGGAAACTTTAAGTAATAAGGACTCTATCATTGAGACCATTAATTTTTGCAAGTTTTTACTAATTTTTGCCATTGGGGAAATGTACTTGGGAACGGTTAACAATGACAAAAAAAGCGACTCAAACTTACCTGGATCCGGGTTTTTCCAACAAGCAAATGAGCTATTCACGGGGTTGTTTGCCTCGGGTGCCATTGATAATGTTGCCAGAGAGGGAGGAGTGGAAGTGATGTTATTATATGCGTTTTATTTACAAGTGGCTGATTGTACCGTGGCTTCTTATTTTTATTTTGGAATTGCTTTGAGAGCCTCATTAATTCTTGGACTACACGTTGATGTAGAAAAAAATGTCATCAACAGGTTTGAATTAGAACATAGGAGAAGATTATGGTGGACGGTTTATATGTTTGAAAGAATGTTATCGTCCAAGGCTGGGTTGCCATTAAGTTTGAGTGATGAGTCGATTTCCACTGATTTACCCCAAGATTTTGATATGACGATTAAAAATGAAGAAACTAAGAATTACATCTTCCCCGAAGCGGAGTATATTAGAAATTGTGTTAAGATTGTGCAAATCAATTCGTTAATTCTATCATCCTTATATCAAAAGGAACCAAAAACTAATATTTTACCCATAATTGCTGAGTTAATCAAGAAATTGTTTCATTGGAAAGAAAATTTACCGGATTTTTTAAAGCCCAATTTTCTGATTAATAACTTTAAAATCTCCAGATTGGTAACTAATATCATGACGGAGTATTTTCAAGGAGTCAACTTGGCAGTTCGACCATTATTATTTTACTTAACTACCAAACAAATCAAATCGAATAAGAATTTTGATAAATATATTGATTTGACCAGTTATTCCGAGTCAATTTTAACTTTATTAAATGCATCATTTCAAGGATCCATCAACACCATTAGATCATTATGGTCCTTAATGAGCGAGAACATGGTGGCTTTGTTTGGGTACATGGACAGAGAGTATTTGTTCACCTCGGCCGCGACTTTGATTTTGTTTAATGTGGCATTTGGAGTGTTTGAAGTCACCAATGAATCATTACAGAATGCGCTTTTAATTTTTACGAAGATGAAGAACTTGGGGAATAATCCGGCTGAGTTGAGGTTGGAACAGTTGATTAAGTTAATGGAAACTTTGAATTTTAATAATAAAATGAATAACTTGATTGAAAAGTTTACGAAGAGTGATAATAATGATATAAAAACTGATAATCCAAAGAGGAATTCAAAAATCATTAATAAGAAATTAATCAATAAAGAAAAAAGAATCAAGGTCAATAATAATCGATTTATTTACCAGAAGAATATCATCAACAATCCCGAAACTAATAATGAGGTTAACTTACCGAAATTCGATAATAATAATATCAACAATATTGACGATTTTATAAACTACCCGATTTCCCATATTCGCAACAATGATAACTTTGAATTTGTTCAAAATGAAAACTTAAACGTTAATAATATTAACAAATTTGAAAATTTGATTAACAGTGACTTAATCTTCAACGAGATTAATTTCAATGATTTTGATAGTCAGTTATGGGACGAAATCACAAACCAGCCCATTTGGTTGAGTGATGTGGGGGAGGAGTTTCAGAATTTAATGAATAACATGAAGTAGGTGGTATGGTAGGGTGTATATGGTATAATAAATGGTTAGATTTGGTGTTTTATTGTATGCATGTAGATGAGTCAACGGAAAATATTTTTTATTGCAATGTAAAACATTTACTCTATAATACTTATAGGCACTATATGTGAAACCATGAGCTCAATATTATTGACCACTTTTAAAAATTTGAAACAGAATGAGAAATTTCAACTACCAAAATTAAGATTTAATTCAAGGAGAAATGAAAATGACTTATCAAGCTTATCAGACTTGCCCCGAGAAAACAACGACTCAGCAACCTCACCCAGAATTAGTGATGAAGACTACCCCGAAGGTGGATTCGATGCTTGGTGTTCAGTTCTAGGCTCCTTTCTCGGATTAACCAATTGCTTTGGCACCATTAACAGTATTTCAGCGATTGAGACTTACATTGCCCATAATCAATTGAAAGAGTATTCAGCTGCGGTGGTGGGTTGGATTTTCTCCATCTATTTGTGTATTTCTTTACTCTTTGGGATTTTCACCGGGGATTTTTATGATAAAAAGGGACCCAAGATACCTATTCTTGTCGGAGGCATCTTGACCTTCTTGGGCACTTTTTTGACTGGTAATTGTTCAAAAATTTATCAATTTATCTTATGTTTTGGGATAATTTCAGGAATGGGAGCCGCAGTGCAATCAGGATCTTTGATTGGAGTGCTTTCCCAGTATTTTGACAAAAAAAGAGGGTTGGCAGTGGGGATAGCCACGATTGGATCCTCAGTGGGAGGAGCAATTTTCCCATTAATGTTGAGAAAATTGTATGTTTCTTTGGGGTTTATTTGGGCAATGAGGATTTTTGCATTTTTGTTATTATTGTTAGATTTAGGAGCTTATTTGTTGATTAAACCAAGGTTTGGACCAGTGAATAACAATAAAAAGTCGTTTGTTGAGTATTTGAAAAACACCATTGATTTTAAGTATTTCAAAGAACCACGGTTTTTCTTTTTGGTCTTAGCCGTTACCTTTGCGGAATCATTTTTGGTGACTTCCATGACATATTATGGATCATATTCCATATTCAAGAAGAATTCTGAAGATACTTCATATTTGTTAATTACCATTATGAACGCAGTGGGGATCATTGCACGAATGGGGGCTGGATATTTTTCGGACAAGATTGGGAAATTCAACTTGATGATCATATTGACATTTTTGGCTTCGTTGTTTTGTTTGATTATTTGGTTACCTTTTGGAAAATATATAACAGGATTATATATTCATTCAATTTGTTTTGGGATTAGTTCAGCCGCAGTGTTGAGTTTGACTCCACTTTGTGTGGGGCAAATTAGCAGAGTTGAAGAGTTTGGTAAACGATACAGTGCATGCTACTTTTTTGTGGCCATTGGTTGTTTGATTTTGATTCCTATTAGTGGGTTGTTTATTGGTAAGAATCCATCAAATCAGAATTATGATAATTTTATTATATTCACCAGTGTTTTGGGGTTTAGTGGAGTGGGATGTTATGTTATTAGTAGATGGTTTGCGGTGAGATTTAAATTGTGTATTTATTGATTGAGTATATTTTATATAATATTATATAATATTAATATTTCTGTAATATATAATTGATAAATAGTAAAGTGTTATACACAGCTTGATCATCTGACCAAAAAAATGATGCGTATAAAGATTACTCTTTTCAAGTATTTCTCAATACATTTGATCAGGAAATCCGAAAGAAAAAATCAAAAATGATAAGAAGCTCAAGAAATATAAGAATATATTAACATATTTTTCTGTTAATGATTGATATTACAAATTAGTTATAGCAAATAGTCAATAATCAACAATGTCTAATCCATTAGAAGTCATTGATTTAAAAAATCCCAATGAAGATGAATTAGTCCTTCAAATGCTTAATGCTGCCAAAAATCAAGGATTTTTATTTATTGATGGTCATAATTTTACCCAAGACGAAATCTCCTTTTTATTAAATCTATCCAAGGAGTTCTTCAAGTTATCCAATGAGGAGAAAAACAATTATCTAATTGATGAAACTAATAAAGGGTATAGTTGTTTATTATCGGAAAAGTTGGATTTGGATAAAGAAACTAAAAGGGGAGATCCCAAAGAAGCCTTCAATTTTGGGGATATTAATTTCACCAGTGGGAAACCCAACCAAGAATTACCAAGTCTTTTTCTTGAAAAAGAGAATTTCGAATTGATTTGTAAAATTAATAAAAAATTATATGAATTAATTTTAAAAATCTTATATTATTTATCTATTGGCTTGAAAATTGAAGACAAAAATTGGTTTTATAATAAGAATAAACCGGATAAACCCAACGGGTCAATCTTGAGATTTTTAAAATATCCATCATTATCGGATATTGAGTCCAATAATTTAATTAGAGCCGGAGCTCATACGGATTATGGCACTGTTACCGCGTTATTCCAATTTAAAAATCAAGAGGGATTGGAATTGAACATTAATAAAGAGTGGTTGAAAGTGCCATTTATCGAGAGTAAATATGATAAATCGTGTCCCCCGTTGATTATTAATTTTGGGGATCAATTGAATTATTGGACCAATGGGTTTTTGAAATCAACCATTCATCGAGTTAAATTCAAGGAAAACAGTGTTAATGATAGATACAGTATTGTGTTTTTCAGCCATCCAGCAGATGATACTTTATTGGAACCCATTCCTAGTGAATTGATAGGGGTCAAAAAGGGGGATGGGAAAGTTATTACTTCCAGAGAGTATTTGAATAAAAAATTGGACGCCACATATTTTAGATGAATACTTTGGTATAAATTGTTTTTTTAAGTAGGTGTTTTAATCAAATATTTTGTATTCATGTATACATAATAGAAAGATTGGTAGAA
>JBAKFZ010000313.1:0-10038 GCA_037355385.1 Saccharomycopsis sp. FM-2023a
CCTTCATCATATTTGAATTATACTTGATAAATATTTAAAATAGTATATATTATACTCATTATCATTTGATGAAAACTTCTCATCATACTTTTTGATATTGAGTTTATAGAAACTTTTCATCATTAAACATTATTGGCACTTCAAAAGTTTTTCAGAATTGATTAGCATTCGTGTCTTTCTAGTTGTTCTTCTTTAAGTTTTACATTTTCGTTATCAATAACCAGTTTAAGTGGATATTGCACATTATTTATTGAGAAACAATAGCAGAAAAATTACTAATCATGATATTGTCCAAATTTTCGATAGATTAAAAAAGGCATCTTTGGTGCGTAACAAATGCCAAACACTGACAAAACAAGCAATTTGGAAAATATTCGTAGTTTTATAGTAGTGTGGACTTGAAAAACTGGACAATTATATTGGAAATATCAGATCTGCGCGGTTGCAAGCCCGGACCCACGAGAATCAACCCATCAAAACAACTTCAGGTCCAGCCTTGTTCCATCCTTTTGAGCATTTAAAAAAAGACCAACATGAGTGACCGCAACAACAAGTTTGTGGTCCAGGTCCAGGCTCTTCAGAGCTCCCAAGAAACTTATTTGTCGCGAAGCGCAAAGTTGGCGCTGTTTGTTCGGGTGGTGCTTCGGAAATTGTTCTTCAATGAATCCCTGACAGATTTTGAGAAATTGATATTGACCAAAGAATCTAATGATAGCTCGATCATTTCTAAATTTAGCTCGGTTGAGCGCTTCGAATTGCATGGAAGTTTATCTATCAAAGAAATCTATTTGAGTGTTGTTAGAGTTCCTCATCCTTTGCGAAGATTGGTAGGACAAATTCAAGATATTGATTTGAAGGAAAATTGCAAACACTTGAATTTTGATAACTTAGAAGAGAAGCGTTTATTTTTAAAGGACTTGGAACCAAACTTAGACAAATTACCGGTGATAATTTTGATTCATGGACTTGGTGGTCAAACTTCACAATTCGATGAACTACTTTTGTTATTATCACAATGCGCTGATTGTTTTGCAATAGATTTACCAGGATTTGGCTTATCAAGAATCTCACCAGCGGTTGGTAAAACACAAACTAAATACTCAAAAGAACAACTTGACAACATGAAAAATTCAATTGGGAAAATGACTGGAGAAGATTTTCAAACTGATAATATTGTTTCAATGTTGACTGATATAATTAATTTTGATGGATCTCTTAAAGATAGACAATTTGTTATCATTGGCCACTCAATGGGAACTCATATTGCTATTAAATTAAATTCAAAACTACAAAAAGATTATCCAAATAAAGTTAAGGGTTTAGTGTTAATGTCTCCACCAGACGTGATTAAAAATGAAGTCAAAAAAATTACAATTTTTTCCCTTATTGGTTTATTAAGAACTAAATTACTTATAATGTTGCCTTTCTTATTGAGTTTATTTAGAATTTATGATAGGTTAGGAGGATTATATTCAAATTCAGTATTAAGAATGGTTGATAAACATAGTTCAGTTTATACAAAAACTCGTCAAATTAGATGGAATTTGGATACTGATTCTCATATTTGGTTAAAGTATGCTATTGGATTTCAAAGAGTTAAAGAAAGTGAATTAATCAATAGTTTATCTTTTTTTAAATCCGAGAAAACTAATCCAAAAGTTTTATTATTGTGTGGAGAATCTGATCAAGTAACTCCGGTCAAGTGTGTCGATAGTATTGAAAAGATTGTGGAAAATAGTATTGGGAGTAATATTCATGAAAAGTCAATCATACATAACTGTGGACACTCAGTAATTCTCGAAAAACCTGAATTAGTCAGTGGGATTATCTTAAATTTCATAAATGAAAATATTGAAAAAAAATTGGATCCATCGTTTGTTTTGACTTTACAAGCAATAATCAATGGAGATAAATGGGGTTTGAAAAATTCAAAAAAATGGCAAAGTACTCAAAATATTAGTGGTATTTTGAGAAATCCAAAGACTGGGGATATATCTAAGCTTTTGGCAATGAAGACTTTGCGTAATAATGATCTCGAACATTCACCGGAATTTTTGGATGAATATAGAAAAGATATTATTGGAATTATTGATATTAGTGCCACTGGAACAAGTGACTCTTATGATCCAAAATCATTTAAAAGAATTAAGTATAAAAAAATTCCCTCGGTTTCAAAGATACCTCCTGATGCGACTTTGATAAGAAAATTCAATGATTCTGTCAATGCAATGTTCGATGAGTATTATACGGCTTATCCAAATAGTTCAAAAACTTCCACTGAAAACGGGCCGTTTATTGTGATTCATTGTCATTATGGATTTAATAGAACTGGATATTTGATTTGTTCATATTTGATTGAAAATCAAAATTGGTCAGTTAGTGATGCCTTAACTAGTTTCAAAATTGCTAGACCACCAGGTATCAAACATCCTCATTTTATTGATTCTTTATATGTTCAATATAGTAACGATTGATTTGTACAATAATTCTTTTTATTTCTTAGTCTATTTTATTAATGTTTTGTGATTAGAATCTTTATTAAAGGCAATTTACAATTTTGTTCAAAACTAACTGTAACTTTTTTCTATATAATCTATTCTAAACTAAGATCTCCATTGATCCATCTATTGAACATATCCAAAGAAACTTCAGGTTTATCATAAGGTACCATATGACCAGCTTCAAAAATTCTTAAGAAAGTAAATTTATCAACATTTTTGACTTTTCCTCCATAGATGCCTGATTTAGTATAATAGTTTCCCAACTCTTTAGCAGAGAATTCATCATGTTTAGAATAATTTAAAGCATCTGAATAAGCATGATTTCCAAGCCAATTGCAAATATAATCCCAATCACCAGCGTATAATAACACTGGTAAATTATATTTGTCTAACAATTCAATGACTTTTAATTCGTATGGTATGATATGATCACCTGCTTGACTGAATTTCATACCAACTGATTTATTACAAGAAATAAATTCTTCCACTTCGGCACCTAAGGCTTCAAGATTTTCTGGAGTATTAAGCCAAGCAACGTGGAAATTGTCATTTCCATAACATCCGTCCCCAATACAAGGTTTGCTCAAGTCGTAAACGTTTAATCCCACATCATGGACTGGGTTCATAGCACTATTACCACAGTAAATATGTGCTGGTACACAATCAAATGGTGAGAATCCATCGTAACATTTTTCAATTAATTCCATACACACAGGGATTTCCAGGGCCATTTTCTCACAAGCAGTATCATTGATAACTTGAGGGAACCCTCCTTTACCACAGGCCATGGGTTGGTAGTATTGATTTTGAATATATGGATCAGTGATACCGTTACCAATCAAAACTGAGGTAAGGTTGAAATTGGCTTCATCTCCATGACTTAAAATTTCGGTTGCAAATCCCGGGATATAATGACCACAATAACTTTCTCCACTTATATGGAAAGGTAATTGAGAATATTCTGGAAATTGTTCAAAAAAAAGGGATAAAAAGGCATAAACGTCTTCACCAGCAGCCGCAGTAGTAACAACGTCTTCTGAAGAGTAGGATAATCCAGTATTAACTGGCTGATCAATGAAAATCATAGAAGCATTGGAATTCCAAGAATATGGATTATAAATTGGTTTTAAATCAGGACCAATTCTTGATGGTCCAAGCTCAAAAAACAATCCAGTAAATGATGAACAACCAGGACCTCCATTTAACCATAAGACAACTGGATCATTGGCTGGATCATTTCTAGATTCAAAAAACCAATAAAAGAAATGCTTATCTCCTTCTTCAATATCCAAATAACCAGAATATTGCTTAACAGTATCAATACTCAAAATTGATGGATCATGTTTTTTACTTCTTAATTTATGACCGGGGAATTTTTCATTTTTAGTATGAAAATCCCAATCATTTCTAGGTTTGGATTTTCTAGCACTGGCTTTAGTAAAATCTTTTTTCAATTCTTCTGGATGTTCTAATTGCATTTGATTCCAAATGAGTTTGGTTTCTTCCGAGACTCCATCTACCGATAACCCCCAATTAGCAGCAGCTTGCATTAAAAATGACAGATCATGATCAAGATTGTTGGATAAAACTTGTTGTTGGATGGCATTGGCCGTAAGAGCAAAAATCAAAGAATGAAACTTCATCTTGGATTAATAAAAGCAAAGACGAAGAAGAAGAGGAAAAGGGGGAGATTGTGGAGTTATATATTCGATAAGTATCATGCGGCGGAGCCCTGGCTGCCCTTTTGGGCAATTCCGATCCGAGAAATTGTTGATATTCAGAAAACTGCATTTACAAATTACCATCAAAAATTGATTAATAAATGATAAAATGTTTATTCATAATCATTAAAACAAAAAAGGAAAACACGTTAGAAGTATGAAAGGGGTTCTCAAGCCCTGCGACGAGCTCACTTTTGGTTTAAGACTATTTCAGCATGGGGTATGTTGCCCACGATGCTTAAAGTTTTCAATTGAGTAGCCAAAGTTTTCACTCTTGCATAAGAACTACTTCCAAGGTAATTATTAGATAAGTCCAATTTGATTAAAGATTTGAATTGGATTGAGTAGTCCACATTTTCAATTTTTTCATGATTTAAATCAAAAACTTTCAAACTCTTCAACTTTTTTATAATTTTAAAACTCTTCACCCAATTTTTATTTAAAGCCATGGAAAATAAAATATTGAATTTGTCTAGTTTTCCGATTACTCGTGTCGTATTTCTAGTTAATGAATGATAATTATGTTTCAACTTTCTCAAAATTGGTAGATTTATCACATGTAAATTTCCGTCGTATGTTGATTTTTCAAATCAACACTCAATTCTTTTAAATCTTCAGATTTAAATTCCGTAAAAAACCCACCATCTACAAATGATGGGTTTAAATTTCTCTAAACATTAAACATTTCAAATCTATGTAGATTTGTAATCTTCATAATTTCAGTATTGTGGAAAAAATGATCAAATTGACAATATTGTCAATCAATATATAAAATTTTAATATGGTCAAATCTGTCAACACTCCAATTATCAAAATTCAACTTCAAATCATAGCAAATTGATTTATCGATATTATTAAACCAAGGTTTCCCACATAATTGATCAGAAATGTAGTTTCCTAGAAATTTAACTTCAAAATACTGGTTTCCCAACAAAAAATCTGCAAGAAATAAATCAATAGTTTTCCAAAATATTGGGCCTAAGAAAACTCCAAGTTGCCTTTCAAATTCTAGTGTCAATTTTTCAATAACACCTTTGGGAATCATAAAAGATATTTGATCAAAATTTTTAAAATAAACAATTAAATTTAAGACTGAGTTTTCTTTTCCTTTATTGCAATGCAGTGGCTTACACTTTTTGCTCTACTTAATAGGAATACTTACTTAACGGAAAAGATTTGTACCAATGGAACCCTGTAAATTTGGAAGTTTCTGGCAATAATTCATCTTTGGGAAGTTTATTCCAAACTTTCCATTGTACCTCAAGGGGCTAGCTCTGAAAATTGATTTGTTGATGAGTCGAGAAAAGGCACGGAAGTTGATTTTTGGCTTTTTATATTTTGAAATTTTATAGTGGTCAGGAATTCATTTTGTAATTCAAACAAAGAGAAAGTACTACTTCATGTCATTTGAAATGCAATACATAGTTCCAAAAGATACCCGATTATGTGTTGAAAGGGAGGGGTTTTGACATGTAATAATGAAATGGGATGCTTATAACTCGCATTGCAAAAATTTAATCTTTAAATTTAAAGGTAAGAAGTCAACGATTTATTTTAGTACAAAAATTTGAATCCGTTTATTGAAAGTTACAATTCAGTTAGTTATTATAATCTTATCAATTTAAGATTTGCATACATTCAAGACCCTTCTTCATCAGTAATATTTTAATATTTACAAATTTTCATAAATATTAGAGAGCACATGATCATACACGTGAACCTTCAAGCTTTTTTTTAGAAAAACTCTAAAATTCAGCGAACACAAAAACAAAAACAAACTGGTTCTTACTCTTGTCATATCGTTACTCATGATTGAGATGATTGTGCGGTATGCCGCATTGATTCTTTCGTCTTTGGAAATTGAAATCACGAACAAGGCATTGGTTCATTTTAGCTCAATGATTGTTAATTTTTTAAATGATTTTTTTAATTCTTTGAAAGGATTTATGATGGAACAAAGAAGAATCCATCCAAGTTATTTAGATTTACAGTTATTAATGAAATCCTTCAAAGTAGCTCCAGGTGAGTTACTATATCAATATGAGTTAGGTCAATTAATAAGGAAATCTCAAGAATCAACTTTAGAAAAGTTAAATAAACAACTGAAAGAAATTCTAGATGAAATTAATTATGAACCGAAAGAGGAAGATGAATTGATGAAAAATGATAAAGATTTTATAGAATCTTCCAAACTAAATCCTAGTACAAATCATAAAAGAAATTATATTCAAGGCTTTCTACCAGCTTTTCCACCAGATCATACTTACAAAAATTCAGAAATTTTCACTGAGAAAATCCAAGATCCAAAGAAGTTAAGACAAATTTTGGTTAACGAAGGAAATTATGCATTAATGAACTTATTGAAATTACAAGATCCTCAAGGTGATGATGATAACAATAAAATTTTAAATGAAATTAATGATGATGGAGTTTTACAATTATTATCACCTCCAATGTCTCCAATTGGGGAACTACCTAAAGAAACAGGTAACAATGATATTGAAAAGTTGAAGAGTAGCATTAATCTACCAACAAAACCTCTAAATATTGAAGAATATGCCCTGAAAAGATTACAAATGAAAGATAAAAAATTGGAGAAAAAAATCATTAAAGTTAATAAATTAAGAACAAATGAAAGATTTGTGAAAAACTTGATCATTCAAAAACATCTATCTCCTTATAAATCTTCAAAAGTCAAAACTGATGTTGCAGTTTCTGAACAAGATTTATCACCTGGAGATAAATCGAACTTTCCCATTAATGCAAAAGTTGGTGAAATGATCAATGATAATTTAAATTCTGAATTCAATTTTTTGATTAAAAATCTACGAATCCAAAAGACCCAAAAAAAGAAAAGATTTGAAGAAAAGTTAGAACTTAAAAAGAAAATTCTTATAAAAAAACAAGAAAAAATAAAAGAATTAGAATTACAAAAACAACAGCAGAATCATGAACAAGATTTAGATTTTGATAACTTTGAATTTGGATTCGAAGAAGAGGAAAATGTAATCGTTGAAGAGAAAGATTTAATGGGTGAAGAATCAAAATTTGAGAATGGTACTTTGTCCGGTGAAAAAGTTGAAGAAGTGGTTAAAAAAGATCAAAATAATTATTTTGATTCGACAGGTTCTACCAAAGTAGAGGAAGTTCTTATTAGTAATCCAGGAGAAGAAATTGAAATAAATATAGAAGAAAATAATGATAATGATTCATTAGATGGTTTATTGGATGAGGAGGATGAAGATCTCAATGCCATTTTGATGAATAGTGATGACGAAAGTAACGCAGAGGCAAATAATAAGGGAGAGGAAATTAATATTCCACAAAATATCTTGTCTAATGTCGGCGATAATAACGATAATAATGGGGAAGACAACGATGACGATGATGATGATGATGAGGATTTAGATGCCTTATTGGAGGATATCTAAACCTTACGTGTATACTATATATCGATTTAACGGTTAATTCAGTTTGGTTCAGTTTTAAGAAACAGTTATTTAATTGTAAACAAAAAGTGTAAGTCACTGTTTGCACGTGACTCAGGGAACCTACAAGAAATTTTCTGTAAAATTCCAAACATTTTACAAAAGCAAATTGACTTGAACTCAACGCCTTGTTCTCTACTTTTCCCATAAACAAATCTCTGCTAATCCGCGTCGTTCTTCTGGTATCGACTCTCTGCTGTTACCCCGATCCTTGCTATATCTAGCCGCCGCCGTGCAACTTTTGCCTTTGGCCGTTGTTGATTGAAAAACCGAACCAGCCAGCACCATCATCCTCCCACAGACAAAACGACCAACCATACCACAAAAGACCATGTCCACCACCATCACTGCCACTACGGTGGGAACCGTTGTCAGACCCCCTGAGTCAGTATCTAAGCTGCCTCAGCATCACAATATCCTGATTCCCAGCAATCCGAACAACTCTTCTGCCAGCGATTTGATCTCAAATACTAATGTCTCTATCACTACCACCCCAACCACTATTCTGGATAATATCTCCAATTCTTCCACTGCTATTGTCCACCGTCCCCAAGAATCCCAATCCTCTACTCTAAGGCCCATTGATAATAATCAAATTTCCACTCCATCCCTCAATAATAATGTTAATAATTTTACAGACAATAATAATATTGAAGATTTCAAATTAAAGACCAGAGCCTCTTCCGAACCTTTTAATTTTTTGGAAACAAAAAACATCACAAAAAAGGAAGAAGTAATAATCACTAACGGTAATAGAACCACCACTTCAATTCAACTCCATACAAATGATGAATCCCTCATAACTCAAAGACGTCAAACATATCCACAGGGAGGTTCTTTAAGCCCAGTTGTTACTTCTCCACCAAAAGAAACATTAACAAGAAAAGATTCAAAATTAAATGAGTTAACTACAAAAGAAATTCAAAGAATGAAATACATGTTATTAAACAAAAGAGAATTGAAAAAAAATAAAAAGGAGTTCCTGGATGACAGTAAAATGTATTCCCATAATGTGATCAACGATAATAAAAATAATATTAGTTATAATAATAATAATAATAATAATAGTCATACTATAAACTGGAATGAATTTGAAAAGATCGATGATCCAAATAAAGTTATCGAAGGTCATAGTAGTTTTAGAACTGCTTATAACATGTTAACTGGAATTAGAGTTGCAGTCTCTAGATGTTCAGGAATCATGAAACCATTAATGGAACAAGATTTTAAAGCTACTAAAAAGTTAACTTTTGATATTACTGGTAATGAATTAACTCCATCTAGTAAATATGACTTCAAATTTAAAGATTACTCTCCAAATGTCTTTAGAGAACTAAGAGAGTTATTTGGACTTGATCCTGCTGATTATTTAGTCTCTTTAACTGCTAAGTATATGGTTAGTGAAGTTACATCACCTGGGAAATCTGGTTCATTTTTTTATTACTCAAGAGATTATAAATACATCATTAAAACCATTCATAGAAGTGAACATAAAACTTTGAGAAGAATTTTAAAAAATTATCATCATCATGTCAAAAATAATCCAAATACTTTGGTTAGTCAATTTTATGGATTACATCGTTTAAAAATGCCAATTTCATTTACAGGTCAACATCGAAAAATTTATTTTATTGTTATGAATAATTTATTCCCTCCAAATAAAGATATTCATAGAAAATATGATTTGAAAGGTTCACTTTGGAAAAGAGAAACAATTTTAAATAATGAAACAATTTCCAAAGATTCTGTTAGTAAAAAAGTTCTAAAAGATCAAAATTGGCTAACTAATCATGAGCATATTTCATTAGGATCAATTAAAAGAAAATATTTTATAAAACAATTAGAAGTTGATGTCGAATTCTTGAAAAAATCAAATATCATGGATTATTCATTATTAGTGGGAATTCATGATTTAAATCTTGGAAACATTGAGTCAATCAATAAATCAATTATTTTACCAGTTAATAAGAATAAAAAGAGTTCTAAAAGTAATGATAATGAAGACGAAGAACAGTTATCATTTGAAGAGAAATTTTATTTTTATTCTTATGAGTGTGGATTTAGAGGATCAAATGAAAATAATTCAAATAATTCGGAAATTTATTATTTTGGAATTATTGATTGTTTAACTAATTATTCAATGATTAAAAGAGCAGAAACTTTTGTTAAAGGATTTTATCAAAATCGAAAAGAAATAAGTGCAGTACCCGCTACTGAATATGGAAATAGATTTTTAGAATTTATCAAAAAAAGAGGATTTACTGAAGAGAGTTAAAGTGGTTGATTTTTTCTTTATATTATATTATACTTGTTGTAATTTTTTTATTA